>JASDQU010013192.1:265897-279161 GCA_032191745.1 Picea mariana
GAGGGATTTTGGTTGAGGTACAAGTTGGGTACATGGTTGAGACAAGTAGTTGATGAGTTGGCACATACATGAGGTGTATAGTTGATGATGTTGGTACATATTGATGAGTACTTGACACATGATTGGTACATACTTGGTGCATGGTTGATGAAATTGTTTATGGTATAGTTCAGTGCATTGTTGATGCACTTGTTTATGGTACAAGTTGATTACAGGTTGAGGTACAGGTTGGTGCATGGTTGATGCACTTGTTTATGGTGCAGGTTGAGGTATAGGTTGATGCATGGTTTGGGTTTATTGGTATAGGTTTACAATGGTATATCTCACAATGATAGTGTGACAGTGGTTCCATCATTCTACTTTTACTTTAGGGCAGTTGGACGGGGCAAGGATAGGTGGTTGTAGCCACCTTCTGGTTATAGCTGGAGAACATAGGGGGTTGTAGCCTCCTTCTGGTTGTAGCCAGAGAATTGGGGAGTTGGAGCTTCCCTCAGGTTTGAGCCTGAGAAACTAGGGGGTTGGAGCCTCCTTCCAGTTGCAGCTAGAAAAAAAAGGAAGTTGGTGCTTCTAATGAATGTAATTATTCAAGACATATAAGAAAAAACATTCCATGGTTTTCTCCCGATTTGGGTTTCCACGTAAAACACTGGTGTATTATGTATGTGTGTGATTGTTCATTTCTTATTTCTCATAATTGGATAATAATTCTACATTGATATAACACTTGGATTATTTGGAGAAAAAATGATTATAATTACGCTATTATTGATTCACCCCCCCTCTCATTAATCCAGCAGAAGCACTTTGGGAGGAAGAAAGTGTAGAGAGTTTAAGACTCCTGAAGCCCAAAGAACCGAAGTCAATCATAGTCGTCGATTGGAGGGAGGACACACATCGATAGATTATGAACTCCAGGTGAAAGAATTTTGAGAGGAAGAAAGTGGAGAAAGTTGAGACTTCTGAAGACCGAAGTCCCAAAGTGGATGAGAGCCATTGATTTGAGGTGGACGCGTGGCGCTTGATATGGAACTTCGGGGAAAATCGAAGGTCGAAAGCATCAAAATCGCGAAGCACAGAGTCCTGAAGTGGATCTCGATCATTGATCGTGAAGGAGGATGCAGATTGTTGATCTGGTCTTGGTTGAAGGTTCAGAAGTTGTGAAGTGCCAGGAGGTTAAGCCCTAGGTCACAACCCAAGGTCACAGGCGAGGAAGGAGATAGCGCCTGTCAGTGTGATATTTGGAATAGGGTGTTGAGAAGGTAGGACCCATAGATAACCGTCGATCTGAGAACAAAAAATCGACGATGAGGCATCATTGTGGGGAGAGGAGGAAAAATTAGTGGACATGCTAATTCGCAACCCACTATTTACCAGCGTCATTGATCTCGTCAGGATAGGGGATCAATGACCATGATTTAAAATAGATTTGGGTGAGAAATTTATAGATTGCAGGGAAAAAATCCTCTGATAAAGAGCGAACACATTGGCATTCCGCAATTTCTATGAACCGTTGATCAACGGGAAAATTGGAAATGGTCAAATCGTGATCGTGAAAACCCTAAGGGTGATAACAGGGCCTGTGTTTGATTGATATTGAGACCAATAAGGTCTCGAGTAGCTAATCCAACGCGAATATTTATCGATCCTTTATCGGGAGGTCGAGAAACCCCGAGGGACAGTAGGGGGGGTCTGAGTCAAGTGGTATCAGAGCCTAAGAGAACTCCAATTTTACTCTGTGTGTGAGAACCAGTTAGTACAATTCCACCAAGGAGACGCATGGAGCTGCATGTAGCCAATCGAGCCGTCAAAAGGGAAATGAGGGAACTGCGTGCAAGGTTGGAAGCGATGGAAGCAATGCATAGGAGAGCACCTGATGTTGGAGACGTCAGTGAGGAAGAAAGTGAAGAGATAGAGGTTGACAAAGTTTCAGGGGGAGATGTTGTTGAAGAATGCTTACTGAAATTTGTTGTGAAGTTGGGAGCTAGAGAAAATATAGATATCCCATTGTATGAAGGAAATTTGGATGATGAAGAGCTACTGGATTGAATAAGTTCCATGGACAATTATTTCGATTATGAAGATGTCGTTGAGGAAAATAAGGTGAGACATGTTGTCAGCAGACTGAAAGGACATGCAACATTGTGGTGAGACAAACTGTGGGCTGACAGATGAAGCAAAGGTAAGAAAAATATTAAGAGTTGGGATAGCATGGTAGCCAAACTGAAGGCTAATTTCATGTCCAAGGATTATCAGATAAATATGTTCAGGAGGATGCATAACTTGAGATAGAAGGGAATGATAGTGAAAGAGTACACAGAAGAGTTTTACAAGATGGACATCAAGACTGGACAGAGGGAGAGAGATGAAGAGAAAGTTTCCAAGTACATAAATGTCCTAAGATATGAAATCCAGGATGAAATCAACATGATGTCAGTGAGAAGAGTAGAGGAGGCATATCAATATGCACTAAAAGCAGAGGAGAAGTTGGCGAGAAAACAAAGCCAGTGAGTCAAAGGTAGAATCCTGAATAGAGATAAAGGAGTTGCCCATGATAAGGAATAGAAGCCCAAGGGTGAGGATGAGAAAACCCACAATCACTCAGAAAGAGGAGGAAGCTCTAGAGGGACACAACCTGGTGGAAGTAATTATTTTTCCAAAGGAAGAGGAAGAAGTAGAGGAGGAGAGATAATATGTTATACCTATGGAAAACTAGGACAAAATTCTTGGGAATGTTCCGAGAAAAATAAATAAACAGGAGGTGAAGCTCACATTTCAGAAGCACAGAAAAGGAATGTTGAAGTAGAAGGTGCAGAGGATGAAAAATATCTGATGCTGAGGAAGGTTCTCTTGAAGCCAAAACCAGAGGTTGAAAAATGAGTGCAAAGGAATAGTTTGTTCAGGACAACTTCAAGACTAAAGATAGAGTTTGCAAGGTGATAATTTATAGTGGGAGCACTGATAATCTAGTATCCATAGAGATGGTGGAGAAATTGGAGCTAGAGACAACTACACATCCAAATCCATATAAGGTCTCATGGTTGCAAAAAGGACACTAGGTAATGGCAACTAAACAATGCCTTGTTAAATTTAAAATAGGTGGATATAGAGATGAGATTTTGTGTGATGTAATTCCCATGGATGTATGTCATGTTTTGTTGGGAAGACCATAGTAGTTTGACAGGAATTTCATTCATGATGGGAGAAAGAACACTTACACTTTGGAAAAGAATGGTAGGACACACATGTTGTTGCCAATAGAGGAGAAGAAAGTAAAAGAAGAAGCCAACACAAGCATACTTCTCATGAGTGGGAAGGAACTCCTGAGTGAAGTTAAGAAGGAACAGGAGATGCAGATTGTTGTGGTGAGGAAACCCAGAGTGGTCCTTGCAAGTACTTCTATGGATTATTTTCCTGAAGAAGTTCAGGAGCTGTTGGAGAGTTTTGCTGACATAGTAGTGGATGAGTTGCCTAACTCATTGCCACCTATCAGAGGTATCAGTGATCATATTGACTTGATACCATGTGTTATCACTGAAATTTCATCTGCAAATGGTTACAAGAATACAACATCTCCAAACACCTATTAATGCACCTGCAACACCAAGAAATCATTTTCCAAGAGGCAAAAACTATACAACTAGTTAAAAAATTGACATGTGCTAAAAACCTAAAGGAAGCGCGTGCACGTGTGCAGGCCAAAGAAGCCAGAAGAGCGCACATGCACCCGATGCTCGACTATGTACGATAAAATCTGTGCACTCCTATGAACATCGAATTTATGGTTCTTGTCAACCCCTCACCCACTTTTGGACCAGCTCCCAACTTGATTTAACCCTCAAATCCGAGCTGAATCCGAGAGGGAGGCTGGTCAAAGACCTAAGGGTTCCCTAATGAGCCCCTTGTTCACACTAAAGACCGGTTAGATATTACCTCAAAGGGAAGCTATAAAAGGATGCCATGTGTGCACTTAGAATTCAATAATATCATTGTATTGTTATGCTACCTCTATTCTCCTACAATAAACCTCTTTTTTTCTTGGAGCATATTAGCATCATCTTATTAAGCTATTAACCTCACCTCTTGAGGGGATAAGCTTTGATTTCTTCACCATTTTCTTTCAAGTTTATCATTTGTAAGAAGAGATCTCACACAGGGGATTCAAGAGCCCTCCCAAGGAAGAAGAGGGGATCCATAAGTCCCCCTTTTTTTCTACGGTGTTTTCCCACTAATATACTTCTCCATTGGTGGCATAATTATTGGTCATTTGTTTGATTAGTTTTGATTCTAATTCCCTCATGCATTTTAGTTTTATTTCTTTAGTTGTTGTTATCTTAGTTGTTTGTTTGTTTCATGTGATTGAATTGTTTGATTCATACACTAACCCCTGTCTTGTCTAGAAGACCCAACTAGACTTACAAGTGCCCCTCTTTTTCTCATTCAAGCGATGAAAGGGACGCAACAGATTTACAACCATACTGGGGATAAGGTATCAATTTCCTCCCTATTTCGGTTGTTTGAGCACTTCTTTTTGACCCATTTTCCTTGCAGGGATCATAACTGGCCTAACCTTGCCTGCAAAGAGTTGAGTTTGGAGCTGAAAGAGGAGAATTCCACTTAAACCCCTCCTGACGCGTATCAGAACATGCGTGGGTATTTCAGCCCATAGATGCGCATTTTGAGCATTGTGCACCAACAACCAACAACACTGTGTTTTTTTGTGCATTCTACGCATAGTGTGCCCAAAGGTTTTTTGTTCTATGCGCATTGTGCGCCCACTATGCCTCTATCTGAATTGTAACCTACACATATGTTCAAAGTCTTGAAATTGTAAGAGTTTTTTGTGATTTTTGAAGGCCCCTAGCCTTCAAAATATTTCTTTTATGCAATTTGTAAATGCACCACACTTGGATTCCCTCTCCACATGAAGGTTTAGTCAAAACATAGGCACTTAGGGGGTTAAAATGAACCATATTTCTCTTTTTTTTCTTTGATTTGCCACATGGATGGATTGTTTTGATTGTAAAAGTTAAGTTGAGATCTGTTACTACCACATATATAAAAACTTGCATTGGGACTAGAAATCAAACTTCAATCATTGAGTATGCTCTTCTCTCACACCATAGAGCGATCTTGAGAATCACAAAAGCGATTGAGGGAATATTTCATCTCCCTTAAAAAAAATCTTTAGGAGAGGACAACCCCCCCCTAGGGATCCTCTTAGTTTCCTTTTAAAAACATCCTAAATTTGTAAGGGCCCATACATGCCCACATGTTGCAAAGTTAGGATAGTTTTTGAAGCTACTTTCCTATTTTACATCACTAGGGGAGTTTAAATATTATTGTAACGGGCCCATACATGCCCACATGATTGCAATCTAAGATAGTTTTTTGAAGCTTTCTTAGATTAAATCACATTAGGGAGTTTAAAGGATTGGTAAGGACCCACATGTCCACATGCTAGTTCTTTAGGGACTTTAAAATTCTACAAGGTTGTACCAATGGCATCTAGTAAGATAGGTAATCAAGATTTGTAAGGACCACAGGAAGTCCACATGTTGCAAGGTGACACCTAACTTATTAAAAATTTGCTACATTTTTATCACTTGCCCACACACAAAAGTCACTCCTCACTCACATAATTTCATCTCGAATTGTGGAGGTTGAAGTAGGTCTCCTCCAAAGGGATTCTGAAATGTCCCACTATTTCTTGAAGAAATTATCCACACCCACTTAACTAAAATGAGATTGGTTCACACCCCCAATCTCTCAAACAATCACATCTAATTTTTTTTCTAAAAACTCACTACGTTTTCCTCCACAGAAGGTGCCAAAAGAATTTTTTTTATCTAGGTAGGATCTCGGGGGTAGGAATCCAAATAACCCCCCATTATCTGGTTCTCACATATTCAAACATTAGAAGTTGACATATAGGGAACATTAAAATCCTCCAAGTCAAGTGTTCCTAACACCATAAGGTAGGGAGATACCCGTGAAGGGTTGAAGGTCGAGTTCCGGTTGTTTTGTGTGTCCCCCCTTGAGGCACCCACCTCTTGGAAGGGATCCAGCCTGTGACCCATTTCTGAGGCCGAAAATCTAAATGTTGCACTTTGACCGAGGTACCTACTGGCCAAATTTTAGGACATCTACCCAGGTGGCAATTATGGGCTGAAATTGCACCTTGATAAGATTTTGTGTGTCTATTGGGAAATATCACGAGCTCTTTCAGGATATGCACCCTCTACCCCTCATTATAATGGATTATTTCATCCTTCACTAGTTCCTCTTCCGATGGCTTCAAACCCCACTATTGAGTGCTATTGGTAGGTCCAGTGCTATTTGAGAGGAAGGATGTTACATCTCTATAGGACAAGAGATTTTGTTTTCTTTGTTCTCCCACGTAGAAAAAATCCAGCTACCCACATATATGCTTCTTGTCAATTTGATTTATGTATGATTCTCTTGTGATTACATGCAATTGTAAGATATATTTTGAAGGTCCAAATTATACAGAGATCTTGTTCATTTATTGATCTCACTGCCATTTACACACATTTCACTTTGCTAGTCATACATCATAGGGGACCCACAGAATCCCCGTCGTTCCAGACGCTTGCAAAATCTCCCTCTGATCCTAGGAGGAGTTCCTAGTCTCACCAAATCACCGGCTCAACCTTTTCACACCCCTGTGAGAACTACTATTTTGGGATAAAATTTTGTTGGTTCCACTTTACTTGGGTCCAATTCCCAAGGCCACCCATCCACTAGCTCTCCTTTACAAGGAAGCAGGGGGAAAAATTCTTCTAAGGGAGGAAGTACAACCCCACCCAACCCCCATCAAGGGCTAGATACACAACCAACTCACACCATGGATGGAACTAATCCTCCACCACCACTTCACATGCCATATTTGGCCTCCCTCAACATACCTGATTTGAGTAAGCTCACCAATTACCCTATATTACATGATCCCACATGGCCTGCTATGCCTACCAAACTACCTTCAGACATTCCCAAGTTTAAAGGAAAGGAGGGAGAAGATCACGATAACCATATCATGACCTTCCACCTATGGTTCTCTTCAAAATGGACAACTCCATCCATTTAAGGTTATTTCAACACACACTCACAGGTCCATCAGCCAAATGGTATGTGGAAGAAAAATCAGGGTCCCACGTGACTTTTGAATCCTTGTCCAAAACATTTTTGACATTCTTTCAACTACCAGTTCGTCATGACAATGGTCTCGAACTGCTCTCTAAGTTTAAACAGACCTCAGCCACACATATCATTGACCACATTCACGAATGGTGTCGACAACGTAGTTTATGCAAAGCATAAACCACCAAAGAACAATGCCTCGATTGGTTTCTCAGATTACTTGTCTCTCTCCTTGCCAAAGATGTGGCCTCCACCTTTCTCCAAACTGAAGAGGAAGACATCAGCAAGGCTCAATAGTACGACATCATTTATGCACAGTTAGGATACTTATACATAGTACTACATGATGCCCCGAGACCCGTACCATTTGACTAGGAAAAACATGGGATGTCTCACTCAACAGATGGATTGATTGGTACCACAACACAACATAATCCATACATCCAACCACCACCTATGTATGGTACACCCCAATATCCATCGATGTATGGAGGACCCCCCCATTACCCTCCCCCCCCTTATCAACAGCCATACCCTCCACCCATGAGTGGACCCATCCATGATGCACCCGACCATTCAACCAAGTTCTGGTACTCCCTCTACCTTATCTTATAACCTGGACACTAGTGAAAGCGTTACGCCTTCCTATACACCCTACGGATCATTGCCACAAAATAATATGTATTTTCCATTTCCTGGTCCTCCACAGCCAATTGCTCCTCCACAAGGACAACCACACGATGGGGTTGACTTTGTTCAACCCTCTCCCATTCAACAATTTCAAAATTTTGAACAACTGAATACGGAAAATCCGGCCCACCAGCTGAATAATGCCAAAAAGAAAGGAAAAAAATGAAACAATAATAACCCAGGACTAGGGGGAAATAACCCCAAACAAAACCAACCTGTTGGGGGCAACCAAAACCGGGGTAACCAAAACCCCCAAGGGGGAAATAAAAAATAATGCCAAGGGAGTAACAACAACAAACTCTAGACAAACTTCCCTTGTGCTGTTTGCGGTGAGCATGGTCATTATACTCACCATTGCCCCCAAATTGCTGACTTCAAATGGATGAAAGATTCCATGAATGCACCACATCCTCCAGTGCAACCTACCCCTCAGCATGCCCCACAACAATATTTTCAACAACCACCCCTGGTTGTGTTGCAAAACCCTATTCCACACCAAGGGGTGATGAATACCCAACAGGAAATGCATCCTACCCCACAACAGATGGGACAATATCAAAACCCTGGGAACCCAGAGGATCGCAATATCCTCCTCACAAGAGAAGAAAAATTTTCTTCTGCAAACGCGCAGTCGTCAATACAGCACACCCCCTGAATCTACTCCCACCACTTCAGAAGTAGTTACAGCTACATTCGGCCCACCCTTGATGATTCCACACCCTAACATTGAACCCCCCATTTGCATTCCTCGCATCCCATTACGATGGAATGTCAACAACCCTCAGGCTAGGGTAGCACACAATTACAGTCTGGTCGATGACTTGGCACAATCTCTGGCAGCCATGTTGGTATTAGAGGTTCTCCAAACCTATCCCACTCAATGGAAATCCTTTCTTTTCGCCTTGGGGGCAATCGACCCTTCTGATACTAGAATCATCACATTTGATCTATATTATGGGGAACCTTGCCTCCCCGCTTTAGTAGCTTTCCAAATACCAGTTAAAATTTAGAACATCACAGTTCATTGATGTATCATCGATGAAGGTGCATCCACATGAATCATGTTGAAAACTATATGGAAGAAAATTGGATCCCCTGAGATAATACCATCTGCCATCACTTTGAGATATTATGATGGACAACCATCCTCTCTTGAAGGGATCTTTCAAAATGTCCTCATTGAACTCGGGGGAAAAACCATCCTTATCGACATTGAGTTTATCGACGCCCTGCTCGATTACAACATCTTGTTTGGACATAGCTACATGTACTCTACGAAGATTGTGGCCTCTTTTGTGTTTTGAATGAGGATGTTCCCCCATAATGGGAAGATCATCACCATCGACCAAGTTTCACATTACCAGCCTAACCACTCCTACAACATCGATAACATCTTACCTTTTGTCTGCACTAGTTCCGACGCATATCTACTCATGGATATGGGCCCTAGAATTTCAAGGACCGATATTTTCTAGGGGCATACCATGGAGCACCACTACTCATACACCCCTCAACACAAGTGTGTGTCATATCTTCCAACGAAACTGACAAGGGAGATACCATTCCTCCCACATAGGCTTCTCCACTCCTCGACGTCCCACTAGTGGAAGAAATTTTACCTCAGGAACCCCCTGAGAACCCTACAACACCACTTATCCCTGATTTCACCATCCCCCAGGGTCAAATACTAGTTTGGGAGACAATCCCCCAGGCCATTACTCAAATTCCCTTCTTCTACCCCCCACCAGGAGTACAAGATTTACAGGTAGGCGCAACACTTACCCTTCCTAACATGGTGTTGGCCATTCCGATATGGTATATCCACCCACTTGCGATGGTTCCTCAACCATCCCTCCCTCCCCAAACAGAGGGAATCCTGATGCAGATTCTAGTACTAACTGCAACCACACCTCCCTCACCCCCACATGCCAGCACCACTGTGAAAGCTGGGGGAAGGCGGAAGAAGAAAGATCCCACCACTTCACTTCCTCCCCGATTTCAACCTACTTTCACTCTTCGAGAGAGAGGGACACCCCACAAATCAATGTCCCTCTCTCCCCGAGTTACACAATTTGATACAACTCCCCCGAGCAACTACATCGCTTGCCACTTCACCAAGCACACCTAGTACTACCATCGCTTCCCCTAATAAAGGAAGTAAAGGGCTGCAAACAAAATTTGCATGTGCCATATGTTCAGAGTATGAACACTACACTCATCATTCCCCTGCGTTACCTCAGTTTTGGTAGATAGTAACGACAGTATGCCAAAACTTTCAGCAAGACCCTCCTCCACCCACATCATCGAGTACCCCCGTCACTGACATCCATTATGTCATGACCTTAGTCAATGAATGGATGAGGTTCCCTTGCTCTCTTTGTGACTCACTTGATCATTTCACGTACCAGTGTCTTACAATCATTAAATACATGCGTTGTCAACTGGCCCTTATTCAACATCCTCCAACCACCTCACTTCTCGTGATACAAGTGATTCCCCATATTCCTTCTCCAGATACCACCAACATCACCTCCCCTAAACCCTAGTCACTTCCCACCCCTCCATGGTTCATGGAACGACTGTTTGAGTATTTTTCCCCAAATCCCCCCAATTCTCCGGTTCATTTCCCTCAGGAAATGTTACCCCCAACCACAGTTTACAACCCACAATGTCTAGACATTTGGTTTATGTCTAGCACTCGATCACACTATAGTTGTGATACCTCCTCTATGTCTTCCCCACCTGAAGACAACCACACGGTAACTATCACCAAGGTTACTTCCCTGGATCCCCTCTATTCTTGCATCTTCCACTGCGACGAGGATATCCTAGAGGAACTCACTACTCCTGATTTCCCTTGGAATGCGCTCCATCACCAAGCACTCTTTCTCTCACAAGAATATTTTAACCCCCCTAGCCATGCCTCGATATGTGCAATCGAAACAAAGGATTTCATTCCATCAGGGCATATAGATCAATTCAACAACCCTATCCCTGCCCCCGATTCTTTTGAAGAAGGCAACCTAGCCAAAATTTCCCACACTGTCAAAATTGATATTTCCATCAAACCAAGAATCATAGAAGAAATCACCATTGGCACCGCATGCTCCCCTAAAGAACTCACAGCTTACAAAGCTCTCTTTCAGGAATACCGGGATATTTTTTCCTGGTCATATACAAATATTCCTGGCCTCGATCCTTCTATCGTCGAACATCACATCGACACATGGCCATTTAACACCCCTGTACGTAAAAAGAAATGCCCACTGCACCCATCCAAAGAAATGGATATCAAAGCCGAGATTGACAAACTATGCACTGCAGGTTTCATATACCCCATCGTGTACACATCATGGGTCTCCAACCCCATCCCAGTTAACAAAAAATAGGACACTATTCTCGTCTGCACCAATTTTCATGATCTCAACCATGTTTGTCCCAAAGACAACTTCCCCACACCTTTCATCGACCAAATTATCGATGACTACGTAGGACACAAATCTCTATCCTTCATGGATGGTTTCTCTAGCTACAATCAAATCCAAATCCATCCAGCAGATCAATACAAGACCGCATTTACCACCCCCTAGGGAACTTTTTCTTATCATGTCCTGCCTTTTGGACTCAAGAACGTAGGTGCTACATTCCAATGGGTTATGACTTACATTTTCTATGATCTCACTCACATCATTCTCGCTTACTTGGACGACGTCACTGCTCGCTCCAAGAAACAAACTCAACATCTAGATGACTTACAGGTCATCTTGCAACGATTTCAATAGTACAATATCCGCTTGAACCCCCTCAAGTGTGTATTTTGTGTCATCGTTGGACGCCTCCTTGGGTTCATCGTCTCCCAACACAGCATCGTGGTGGACCCCCTCAAGGTCCAAGCTAGCACAAAAATTCCACCGCCTAGGAATTTGCATCAATTGCAGAGCCTACAAGGCAAAGATAACTTTTTATGACGCTTTGTCCCAGATTACACCACACGTGCACATGGTTTCCTTCACTTAGTGCATCATGATATCCTATTCTGATGGAATGAACATTCCCAAAACTCTTTTGATGATTTAAAAGAAGCACTCTCCAACACCCCTTTAACTAGTCCTCCCAACTATGATCATGAATACATCCTCTACTTATTGGCCTCAACCATCTCAGTAGTAGGAGTTCTCGTTCAACTAGGGGATGATGGCTGTGAGCATGTTATTTACTACACCAGTAAAAATATTTCAGGACCACCCCTAAAATATAATCATGAAGAGAAACTCGCCCTCGCAGTTGTCCTTACAGTCCAAAAACTGTGTCATTATATATTTCTTCACACGACCAAAGTTGTGGCAGATTCCAACCCCATGCAGTACTTTCTTAGTTGACGATAAATTAAAGGTAAATTTATCCAATGGATCATCATCCTCTAGGAATATGACCTAGAGTTTTCAACTCCAAAAATAAATAAAGTGCTTGTTCTCGCTGAAATCATCACGACATTTTCCTCTGACACTAATGATGCACTCGTCAATATGGATTTTCCCGACAAACACCTCTTCTACATCCCATTGGATGACCCCTGGTATGAAGACCTCCTTGTCTACTTGCGGACACATAAGTTTGTAACCTATCTCTCACGTGACGATCATCAACACATTCGCCACCAAGCCCCTCGCTACCTCCTCATTGCTAACATTTTGTATCATTGTGGGGTCGACACCATACTTCATCGATGTTTGACCATCGACAAAGCCAGCAGAGTCTTGAATGATTTCCATAGCGACACTTGTGGTGGCCACCTCTCAGGGATGTCCACCACCCAAAAAATCATTTGATCCAGATACTTCTGGCCCACATTTTTTCATGACTGCATCCACGCCATTAAGAGATGCAACAAATGATAGCTTTATGCAAACAAAGCATGATCACCACCTACTCTTTTACATCTAGTCATCACTGTCGCCCCCTTCTGCAAATGGGGCATAGACTTCATGACTTGCAATCCTACATCTAGCAATGGACACAAGTACATCGTCGTGGTAGTAGATTACTTTACCAAATGGGTCGAAGCCATGCCTACCTTCAACAACACCACTGACACAACAACACGTTTTTCCTTCAACCACGTAATTACCTACTTCAGATTCCCACTACAGTTAGTCTCCAACCATGGTAAACACTTTGAGAATGAAATCTTCGTTGAACTATCCTTAAGGTTAGGCTTCTCCCATGATTTTTCCTCCCCATACTACGCTCAGTCCAACAGACAGGTCGAGGTTGTCAACAAAGTCCTCAAAACCATGTTGCAATGCACTGTCAAAAAACATAAAACCAATTGGCATCATATTTTGTTTTTAGCATTATGGTCTTATCGCACGACAGTAAAAACTACCACTAGTTTTACACGGTTCCATCTCTTCCA
>JASDQU010013193.1:8798-19743 GCA_032191745.1 Picea mariana
CTCCCACTGAGGCCTCTCCACACCTCAACGTCCCACTAGTTGAATAAATTTTACCTGAACGATTACCTGAGAACCCTACTACACCACTTATCCTTGATTTCCCCCTCTCTTAGGGGAAAATCCCGATTTGGGAGACAATCCCCCAAGCCATCACTCAAATTCCCTTCTTATACCCTCCACTGAGAATACAAGCATTTCAGGTAGCCACGATGCTTACACTTCCCAATATGGTTCTCACCATCCCTGTATGGTATCTACACCCACCCATGATGGTTCCTCAACCATCTCTCCCTCCTCAGTTAGATGGAATCCCGATGCAGATTCCAATACTAACTTTGGYRACGCCACCCTCACCCCCAATTTCTAGSACYACTRCTAAAGCTATGGGAAGACARAAGAATAAAGAGCCCATCACTCCACTTCCTCCTCGAATTCAACCTCCTTGCGCACTATTATAAAGAGAGGGACACCCCACTAATAGATGTCCTTCTCTTCCCAAGTTACACATTCTGATCCAACTTCCTCGAGTAACCACATCGCTTGTTGCTTCACCAAGAACCTCTAATACTACCCCAACGTCCCCTACTATAGGCAGTAAAGGGATGCAAACCAAATTTTCTTGTGCCATTTGTTCAGACTATGGCCACTACACTCATCATTTCCCAACTCTACCTCAGTTTCTCCAGATGCTAATGATAGTACGCCAAACCTTTCAGCAAGAGCCCTCTCCACCACCACTTTTAGGTACCCATGTCACTGACATTCATTATGTCTCTACCTCAGTCCACAAACGGATGAGATTCCCTTGCTATGTTTGTGACTCACTTGCTCATTTCACATACCAGTGTCCTTTGATTGTTGAATACCAGCGTCGTCAATTAACCCTTATTCAAAATCATTTGACCACTGTACCTCATGTGATGCAAGTTACTACCCCTATCCATTCTCTAGATACTATCAACATCACCTCTCCTAAACCTAAGTCACTTCTCACCCCTCATTTCATAAATAGATTGTCTAAGGATATCCCCCCAAATCCTCTTGATTCTCTAGTTCATTTCCCATAGGAAATCTTACCCCCTACCAAATTTTATCCCCCGCAGTGTCTGGACATTTGGTTTATGACAAGTGAACCATCACAACATACTTATGACATCCCCTCTATGTCTTCACCACTTTAAGACAATCACACAGTGACAATCACCCATGTTACCTCCTCGGATCCCCTATATTCTCACATTTTCCACTGCGACGAATATATCTTGGAACAACTCACTACCCCTAATTTCCCATGGAATGCTCTTCATCACAGAGTGCTTTTTCTCTCACAGGAATCCTTCGACCCTCCTATCCAAGCCTCCATATGTGAAATCGAAACCAAGGATTGTATTTTGTCAAGGCATATAGACTGGTTCAACAACCCTATTCCTTATCCCGATGATTTTGAAGTAGGGAAAATGACCAATACCTCTCCCACTGTCAAAATCGACATTTCCATCAAACTGGGAATCATAGAAGAAATCACCATTGGCACCACATGCTCCCCTGAGGAACTCAAATATTACAAATCTCTCTTTTAGGAATATCGAGATATTTTTTCCTGTTCATATACGGAGATGCTCGGCCTCAATCCTTCTATCGTCGAACATCGCATTGACACATGGCTAGATTTGACCCCATTCCATCAAAATAAACTCCTACTTCACCCATCTAAATATGCGGCTATCAAAGCTGAAATTGACAATTTACGCATCATAGGGTTATTATACCCCATTGTGTATACCTCATGGGTTTCCAATCCTTTCCCCGTTAACAAAAACCGGGGCATTATTTGTGTCTGCACTGATTTTCGCGATATCAACCATGCTTGTCCCAAAGGAAAATTCCCAACCCCTTTCATCGACCAAATTATTGATGACTGTGCTAGCCACAAGGCCTTTTCCTTCATGGATGGGTTCTCCGTCTACAGTCAAATCCAAATCCATCCAATAGATCAGTATAAAACCACTTTTACTACCCCATGGGGTACTTTTGCTTATCGCACCATGCCTTTTGGGCTAAAAAACACAGGTGATACGTTCCAATGGGCCATGACTTATGTTTTCCATGATCTTGATTTCATCATCCTCACTTACTTAGACGACCTCACTACTCAATCCAAGAAAGGAACTCAACATTTAGATGACTTAGAAGTTGTCTTTCAACAATGTCGCCAGTACAATATCTTCTTGAACCCCCTCAAGTGTGTATTTTGGGTCACCGTTGGACACCTTCTTGGGTTCATTGTCTCTCAACACGAAATCATAGTGGACCCCCTCAAGGTCCAAGCTATCACTAAAATTCCACCACCTAGGAATTTGCACTAACTGCAAATCCTACAAGGAAAAGCTAACTTTTTATGTCGCTTTGTCCCAGATTACCCCACTTGCACACATGGTTTGCTTCGCTTACTACGTCATGATATCCCATTTCGATGGGACGAACATGCCCAAACCACTTTTGATGATTTAAAAGAAACACTATCCAACACCCCTTTGATTAGTCCTCCAGACTATGATTGCAATTACATCCTCTACTTATCATCCTCATCCATCTCAGTAGCAGGAGTCCTCATCCAACTAGGGGATGATGGACGAGAACATGTTATTTACTACATTAGTAAAAATATGTCAGGACAACCCTCGAAATACAATCATGATGAGAAACTAGCCCTCATAGTCTAGAAACTGCGTCATTATATTCATCTTCACACTACTAAAGTCGTGGCAAATTCTAACCCCATGTAGTACTTACTTAGTCGACGAAAAATTAATGGTAAATTTACCCAATGGATCATCATCCTTCAGGAATAAGACCTATATTTCTCAACACCCAAAAGCAGGAAAACACTTTTTCTCTTTGAAATCATCATGGAATTTCCCTCAGACACTAAAGGTTCACCTATCAATAAATATTTTCTCGATGAACACCTCTTCTACATCCCCTCAGATGACCCTTGGTACGAAGACCTTCTTGTCTACCTTCAAACACGAAATTTTGGGTCTCATCTCTCTCAAGATGATCGTCAACGCATTCTCCATCAGGCCCCTTGGTACCTCCTCATCGGTGATGTTTTATACCGATGTGGGGTATACACCATACTACGTCCATGCTTGACCATCGACGAAAAGCAGGCAGATTCTTGAACGATTTCCATATCGCCGCTTGTGGCAACCACCTCTTAGGTATTTCCACCGTGAAAAAAATCATTCGAGAAAGATACTTCTGGCCCACACTGTTTCATGACTACATCCACACTGTCAAGTGATGTGAAAAATGCCATCTTTATGAAAACAAAGCATGAGCACTACCCACTCTTCTACATCCAGTCATCACCATTGGCCCCTTCTGCAAATGGGGCATAGACTTCATGACTTGCAATCCTCCATATAGTAATGGACACAAGTACATCATCATGGCAATAGATTAATTTACCAAATGGGTTGAATCCATGCCTACCTTCAACAATACCACTAATACAACATCATGTTTTTTCTTCAACCACATCATTACTCATTTCAGGATTCCACTACAGTTAGTATCCGATCATGGTAAACACTTTGAGAATGAGATCTTCACAGAAATATCCTAAAATTTAGGCTTCTCCCATGAGTTTTCCTCCCCATACTACCCTCATTCCAACAGACAGGTTGAGGATGTCAACGAAGTCCTCAAAACCATGCTACAATGTACCGTTAACAAACACAAGATCAACTGGCATCATATGATGTTTTCAGCATTATGGGCTTATCGCACGACAATCAAAACTGCCACTAGTTTTACACCATTTCATCTCATCCATGGGATCGAAGCCACCCTCCCCATCGAGTACGAAATTCCCACGTTACACACCTCCATCGAGCTATTAATTGACACTGCTCCAATGGAGCAATGCTTGTTGAACTTAGATTCACAGGATGAAGATCATCAGTCTTCATTGAAGAATAACGAGGCAGCTAAAAAATGGTCCAAAGCCACCTTTGACTGCCATGTCAACCTTTTCTCATTTAATGAAGGAGATCTCATCCTAGCCTATGATATTGTGCACGATACTCTTGGTCATGGGAAATTCAATTCATTATGTGATGGACCCTACTTTGTCCAACACTGGCTCACTAAAGGAACATACATCCTGGCCTCTCAAGAAGGCTATCCTCTCAAATAACCCATCAATGGGTTGTACTTAAAGAAGTTTTATGCCTTAGCGTAGTCATTCTATGCTAGGATTTTTCTTTGTACACATTTGTAGAGTTTTTAGTCTTGTTTTTTCACCTCCACTGCTCATGTCTTACCTATCATATGTGTTATTGACATATGCATCTTCCATCAGCCTACCACATCGGTTACGCTGACGGTGCTAGCCGTTAGACACAGAATCTCACTTCAACCGCTTGGGCCCTCTATACCCCGTCACATGAACTGCTCCACTCCAGCGACATATGTTTGGGCTCAACCACTAACAACCAAGAAAAATATGCAGTCGTTATTGATATCCTCACCGAGGCCATTCATCGCCACATTCATCACCTTAGTGTCTTATTACATTCCAAGCTTGTCATTCTGCAGCTTGTTCCATGCCCTTTGTTTTTGGGATAAGGAATCGCGTAATTTTTTATTGATCATGAGTTGTGCATGCTTTAGAAGAAGATGGACAACAAAGAAATAAAGAGCAATAGAAATCATTTGCGAAAGACAGTGCAAGGATAAGTAAGAAACAACGGTTACAATAGAACAAGAAGGCATGCAAGCCAAGAAGGAAGACACAACTTATATTATATATAGGCATGAACATGATTGAAAAGACATTGGTTGTTGGTTGGTTGGTAGTTTGGTAGGTTGGTTAGCTATTGATTTGGATGGATTGCAATTAAGTTCAGTCTGATCTTTCACTCTTGGAGAGGTTGTTGTCAGTCGATTCAAGTCAAGTACTGAGTCTGTAATGTAATTGACATATCATTCTAAGGATTGGAGCTCTTTGTCAGGAGTCTAGAGCCAAGAGTCTCTACAGAGCACTATTTTGTATTTCTAGGTCTGTAATTAGAGAAATATTTTGAAGATAATATGAACAAGGACCTGAATTTTTGAAATATGATGTGTCTTTGTGTGTTTACTTATGCATTACAGTGTGTTCTACTTGATGGTTCTGTGTTTAAATGCTTGTTCACAACGTAAGTAGGTTCCATTCTTGCACAAATAAGATTCAAATTTGTTCATGTCTCTTGCGTAAGATCGGGATGAGTCCTGAATGTTCTGTGGATCCTCCTAAGTCTTTTCCTTACCCTTCCCTATCTATTTGTCTCAACAGTGCTTCGGATGAGACTTATTCTCTTTAGAGGAGATGAAAATGATAGCACTTTAGAATACTTGGTACCTTTTTTTGGTAACCTAAGAAGGACCCTGGTCTGATCAAACTTGTGCCAACAAAATGGTTCCATTGTTGGGACTATTACACATTATTTTAGTCACCCTAGTGATGTTTCTACAGCATGTGTTGAGGATTCCAAAATAACCTTTCTTCATGAGAAAAGTGACTAGCTCCCTCTTCTACAAAAGTTGCTTTTAGAAAGCCGTTGCAGGCCAACAATAAGGTACAGTGTGGAAATTCCTGATCGCCGCAAGTTTTCATGAAACTGGCTTGTGACGTTTCCACAAGCTACACTATAACCAAGGTGCGGTCGCGTTGAAAGACTGAGAAAAGGTCAAATTTCACAAAAGTTCTAGAAGGGATATTCTAGAATATGAGGTGGAATCCATATGGTTGGGATCCTACTTGCTTCTTTGATTTGGTGGGATCATCCTAATATTTTTAACCATCTCTCTTTCTCTTATATAATGATGGATTTCTCATGGAAAAGGAAGCAAGTAAGCAAGAGAAAGCTAGATCAAGTAAGGAATTTATGAAAGAATAGGCTAAAAATTGTGTGAAGGATTATAGCTCTATTGATGCTTGAGGTCTTCATCTGTTCATCAAGTTATTGTGGATCCTCTTCATGCAATTTTGGAGCAAGTGTGTGTGTGTTGGGGTAAAGGGCCACTGAAAGGGAACCTTGCAACATCAAGGTTGTTTGGTTGTATATTCCACTTTTACTTAATATAATATAGTGGCATGTTTCTTTCCCATAAAATAATTCTCATTTTATTACATGAATCCTTGATCACATGTGTAAGTTTTCATTGAATATAATATTGTTGTTTTCACTTTGGTTGGTTTGTGTTTCATTACAGATCCAATATCACAAGAGCACTGAAGCAGAGCATGGACAACAAAGATATAAGGAAGAGATATTCAAAGGTATGTCATTCATCTCTTGTTTGATAATAAACTCAATGATTAAATCTTAGGGAAAGATTCATGTCATGTCTTGTTTTGTTCCAAATCCAGGTGGATCTAGGGAGATCATTTTATGTCTACATTCACTGATTTATCCAATAACACAATTGGAGACCATACTAGGGATATGACTTGTTTTGGTTTTTTTTTGCCCATTTGCCTTTATCCTACCTCTTTTTCATTTTAAACTAGTCTCCGAGTCTGTGGGGGATCCATCCAGACTCTCTGGATATAAAAGTTCATTTAGACTCTCTTCCCTTTTTCCAATTTTTTTTGTGTTTGCAGATATAGCCGCACTATTTTCCATATGTGGCACACGACGTTCTTGGATCGTTGCACCCTACCTGTTTATACAAATGCATAATTTCCACACCCTACCTATATATAGCTTGTGAAAACCTCAAATTGCCGCATTGTACCCTATTGTTGGGTTGCGACGTTGCCTATAACATTTTTGGATTAGGTCTTTTTGTATTTTGACTCCCAGTTTTGATCACCTGGGAAGAACTTTTGGTGCCAACATTTGACTATTTTCTGAGTGTAAGAATTTTTGTTGATTAGCTTTTAGGGATTGAAATCCCTTCTTCATCATTTTACAAGTTTTACTTTCCTTCTTTGCATTAGATTGGGGGCATATTTTCATTTGAAGTAGCAAAATTGCATGATTTTTGTCATTTTTTGGTCTTGAATTTTGAAAACAATTCCCCCTCATGGTTAGGGGGGACCAAGAATAGTGTATTGGTGTATAGTATTTTTGGCTCATTTCTTTAATATCTTGATATTGATGAGTTTAATAAAATTTTGGGACATTATGCATATGGGAATGATGAACGTTTTCTCCTTGTAATATAGCTTTCATTGAAGTGAAATATTTTCATTCTCATTTCTTTGCATTGTTTAGAGTCTGTCAAAACATCATTTAGTCCACGCCATTTTCCTCTCGAGTAAACAACAACTTTAAAATAGAGCGCTTATAAAAATTTATCAGGCATTTTTATATTTTCTGGTAGCAAACTTACATTAGATTAGTTGTAGGGCTTTGGAACAGGTGTGAAAGATAACTTTCCAAAGCTACGAACAAACATAGAATCTTGAGTTAGGGAGCGATTAAATCCACTTGCTACATTTTGTCCTGGGAAGCCCTTCTCACACAAGGGTCAAACTTGAGGTCACATTAAGGCTGGCAGAGTTACTCACCCTGCTTTTTTGGTCTTGGTGTAGAGATTGTATGTATTATTGGGGGTCACTTGAGGGTATGCCCACGATTATGTGTGGGATCTTCTCGAGTTGATTTTGGGCTTAGATACCCTGCCTTTGCACATGGATCAGAATGTTGACTATTTCCCCAGGCATCATTGCCATAATTGGTAACCTTAGTGGCCTATATCTTTAGGTTATTTACACAAGGTGACTGTGGAGGGGCAAGTCTTCACAGTACCTAGAATCGATGTTGGCCAAACTCACTCGGTCTCCTTGGAGGGTATACCCATGATTATGTGTGGGATCTTCCACAAGGATGTAAGTCCGTTAATAAGGTCATCAACGTAACTTTTCCACCCTCTTTATCTCAGCCCCTCCTTACATTGTTCACATGACATTGGATTTCATCACCAACTAGTGTGTTCATTGTGAGAAGGTTTTGTTTGCTTGTTTTCTTCCTAGATTTTTAGTGTGTGTTGTTTGTTTTCCCTAGCATACTCTAGGTTAGATATTTATTTAATGTCTCCAGTTCCCGGAATGATCGATGAGAGAACCCCTTTTCCAGGGGAAACTTTAGTTTTTCCTTCTTACTGAAACATTCGTCCTCCTCACACCACTACTTTGAGCCTTCCAAGTCTCACAATTGGATTACCAGTATGGTTTTTCTCCACTCAGGTAATCCCAAATGCAATAAGTGCTTCAGTTGTAAGCACTTCCTTCCAAGAACATCAACCTCATGTTGATCCTTCACCTTCTTCACTAGTAAGATCTTCTTCACTTTCTCCACTTGCAAGGTACTCTTTTGTTTCATCTTCTTCATTGAGTGAAAGATATGAAGCTAGTAACCCAGTGGATAAGAAGAAGAAGAAAAACAAGAAAGGGTCTAAACCTCCAACCACTGCTGGACATGTTGGAAAACCACCAGTTATTGTTAATTGTGTTGGCAGTGTTGATGATGCCAATATCACCCAAACAACCCGTAAGCCCAAGTACCCTTGCATAATTTGTAAGGGTATCCATATTCTTAAGGATTTCCCTAGTCTATCCAAGGTTATAGAATCATGGTATACACACCCTCACCAACCCATGTCGTCATCCTCTGAACAACATGTTGATGACCTCCTATCAACTATAGGGATGATTTTAGAGGCTAAATTTCACTCATGGGCTAATTTTCCATGGTTTTTCCAAAAAAGAGATTCGCTATTTTAAAAATTATTCGCCCAAATTCTATAGGATAAAATTATTTTACCTTAAAAATCGCCAAAATTTTATGAAAACTATATAAAATCCTTAGAAATTGGAATATTTTTACAAAAATATAGCCAAACATTTATAATTTGCATATGAAGGATTAGTAATATTCGCCAAGGTTTCTAAATTTTAAAATAAATTTCCATCCTTAAAATCATCCCTGATCAACTAGTCATGATACAGTTGGGAAAAATAAAAGTAGAGTCAAGTTTCCATGTATGACATGTAAAGGGAGTCATTTAACTCACATTTTCCCTCATATGGATGAAGCCTCGAAATTCTTGGAAGACATGACTGCTTCACAGCCTCAACTTCCATATTTTTATCACAAGATTACTCTTGACCCACCTATAGTTGATGGAATGATCAATATGGTCCCTTCGTCGGTCAATTTGGTTGATCATGCATTCAATCTGGTCATGTCCTTAGTTGATCTTGTTGACAAAGTGGTCAATCCGATCCCATCATCGGTCAATCCCACTCTCTCGTTAGAGAGTGAAACCAAAGCGGTCGATTCCTTCCCACCCGTCGACCCCATTCTTCCCTTAGAGAATGCAACTCAAGTGGTCGATATGATCTCACCATTGGTTGCTCATACTCTCCCACTAGAGAGTAAACCTGATTCTTCCCATGTTTTTTCTCGTTGATACATAATCTATCATACCGAGGGGTATTCCTCCTTCTCCCATGGAACCTCCTCCAAGTAATGAGGCCATCCTTTTTGATTGGGGTGTGCTAACCAGACCTCATCTTCCCTCTCACATTCCTTTCTAGATTACAGTGCAGGTTTGTGGTTGGAACATTCCTCAGACACTGTTAGATGAAGGTGAATCCATTAGTATTTTTTCCTCTTTTGCTTGACAAGCTTTGGGTTGTCTTCATCTTGCCCCGGTTACGTAGAATCTGTTGGATTTTAACAAAAGAACCAGTCAACATTTTGGGACCCTTCCTCACTTTCCTACAATATTGGGAGGGAAAATTATCTTTATTGACATCATGGTAGTCCGAGACCCTTTGGATTTCACTTTACTCCTTAGGCAAGATTATGTCTATGCCATGAAAGATATTGTGTCCACTCTTTTTTTATGTGATATCTTTCCCTCACGATGGAAGGATTGTGACTATTGATCAACTTTCATTTGTTTCTTCTGACTTGACCTCGATGACCTCCCTAATGGTTCTTATATGAAGACAATATTTCCCCTATCACAAATCAATTATGTGGTTTTGTCCCCCATGCCTTCACCTATCGATGAAGATGAGCCTCTTGTTGTAAGCTCAATCTCTTATGAATTAGATCCAGTAGTTGACATGGTGATCTCTTTAGTAGGGCTATTGGATCCTGACCTCCTTACTCCTATCGCAGCCCTTGACATGTGTTCCTTCCAGAGTGTGTTTCTTCCATCCATTAATGAAGATCTCTTGGAAGCCATGACTGAGTTTTGTCCCTTGACATGGTGTCCTTCCAGGGAATTTTCCTCTTGGAAGCCATGATCAAGAAGAGACCTTTGAGCATGGTTTTCTGATTTCAAGCTCGTTAAAAAATGAAACCAGTTACAAGCATAGTTCCTGTTTCTGTGTCAAGCTTGTTAAAAAATGAAACAACACTCCAGGGATTGAACCTGGATTCACTAGCATAGTTCTTATTCCTATGTCAAGCTCATTAAAAAATGAAATAGATTTTTTCCCCCCTCTTCGATTGAGTCAAGTACTTCGTTATGCATAGTATTTGAAGCTTCTTTTCCACCTCCTATGCCATTGGACAAATTGAATCTTAGGGGGCAATGCTTCTAGCATATGGAATTCATGTTGAAGCTAAGCCACTAGCTTCTTAAGTTGGGGGCTACGTACCAACCATCCCGAGATTTTGCGTTGGGATGTCACAAGCATAGTTTTATCTGGTTCAATCTTGTGTAAAAATGAAACCACCTAAGCATATTTTCCTCTGGTTCAAGCTTGTGTAAAAATGAAACCAGTTTCAAGCATAGTTTTGGCTAGTTTTAAGATTGTGTAAAAATAAAATCTATCCCAAGCATAATTTTTTTTTGTTTTAAGTTGCGTAAAAATGAAAACAATCCTGAGCTTAGTCTTTGTTCTTTCTCATGCTTGTAAATACATGAG
>JASDQU010013193.1:21648-35605 GCA_032191745.1 Picea mariana
TGGATCCCATGGAGATCGCTACCTCAGTAGTGAAATCTCCCTCTTCCAAGTTTTTCCCATCTACCAACACCATGTGTTTCTTTACCATTCCACCTTCTCTCATATACATCTCCTTCTTTAATACAACCTTCCTCTTTTTACTGAAGAAGTAATCAGAGGGAGGTATTTCTTCTCTGCATATAGGGTCAAGGTCACTAGCATATATGAATCCTATTTTAGGGAGCCCAAAAGTAGACTGTAAAGGGGTCAAGAAAGTGATGGGATTACCCAAATCTGTGGATGTTATTTCCCCTGTTGTCTTGGGGCTATGGATATGAATAGTAGATGATGAAGGGGGGGTAGATTGAATGGATTCGGGAGGTGTCCTAGACCTTCTTTCTGTTTCTGCTGATGGATTCTCTGTCTGTGGGACTTCTTTGTTTTGTGAAGATCCTTCGCCCCCCTATGGATTTTCCTCAGTGTCATCTGTATCCTATGCTTTCTATCTGAAGCCTGGGGAAATGTTTTCTTGTTCTAGAGGAGGTGTTGTTGCTTCACCCTACAATGCCTTGGGCAAGACACTTCATCTGTGTCTCTGGAAGGTTAGAAGACTAGTTTGCAAGTTGGGTGGTAATGTCTGTACCCTGTCTAACACCTCCTCATAGGTTTTGACCCCTTTGAAAATGTCATCATGAGGGGATTCCTCATGTTCAAACACTTTCATTCCACAGTGAGCCATGTGGCTTCCCACAGTTTGATAAGGGTCATGTTTCCTGTGTCCGAGATTCACCAACTTGATCTCCTCTAGAGATGCAACTTTGACCTTGGAATGACCCAGGTTAAGTAGAGAAAACCTTTCAATATGTGTGGAAAAGACTGGCCAAAACTTCTTTTGAGTTGTCTTCAATTCTATCCCAGTACCACCTATTATTATCTGATGAGCTACTTCCCTGCACACCAGTCTATTAGGGAGGAATTTTGGAAGTGCATGAGGAGGGATAGAACATCTGAAAACCCTGATATAGGAGAAATTCTCCTCAATAAACCAATCGACAACCGCCTTGAGGTTTCCTATAACCGTCTCTGAAATATGGGGGGGTGCACAACCATACAACATTTGATGCACCAGTATCACCATGAAATGACAAAATTCGTAAAATTAATCCTTAGCATTTTCTTCCCACAACTTAGAATGATATTCATTAATAGGTTCAATGCATGTTGGGTTCCAACTCCAATTAATCAAAGGGAAAGGGTTCGTGAAACATATAGCGTCCATGATATATGACGACATGTAAAAGGATACTAGTGGGCCATTGGATCTCGCAGTTTGATAATCCATAACCTCCTTAGCTAGGTTATCTGATAGAATTTTATTCCAATTGAAGATATAGCCTTCATCTGCTTCATGTAAAAGGAGCACCCATTCTACAGGGAAATGGATAGGACTTTTCTTCCCGAAAAGTCTACATAGCATCATAGCGACATAGACCATGTACTCATTCAATGAGGTTGTAGCATAAACGTTATGGGTATCAGCCCTGAACTTTGTTAGGTGTCTCCACCAGTCTTTAATTATGCCGGGGTATGTTTGATCTGCCTCTGTGCATTCTTTCCTCTAAAATTCGCTTACAAACTCTTTATTATAAATGTACCTAGAAGTGGGAGACAGTTTGTAAATTACTTGTATATGCTTTGTTTTGAAAGAGCCGATGATGACCCCTTGGTTGTCCAATATGCTTCTTGTCTGCACGTCTATCCTCTCTAAATCCCAACTGATCATATCATTGTATTCCTTGAGTCATGGGTGTGTGGCTACTTTGTGAAGTTCGGACTTTGCTATGTCTCGGAGTTTGTTCTTAGAATCATTGGGAAAATTCTTGATTTCATAGTCAAAGGTTTCGAAAATTTTCCTCCATGATTTGAAGGAATCAATGGCATGCGGTGTAGTATCAGACATGACATCTCCTTCTAGGCTTGAGATTTCAGTTGCTTCTTCACTTTTCTTTGGTGCCTTTCTAGGTGCCATAATGTTCGCGTTTAGACCGAAAACCTGTTTGCAGAGGAAAAATATATAAGTCTGGATAAATGAAACTCACTTCTAATTGTAAAAACAAGAATGAAATTCGAACTATTGAATGTTTATTAGCCTTTATCTTGTCTTAATATGAGTGTATTGTTACAGGCAATAAGGAATTAATGTTTTAATGAGGAAGATACGCCTAGAGATACACCTTCATATAAAAAATATCTCCATTTGTTCGTTATTAATACTGTCGTGTATCGGCAATTTTAAACTGGAGTTTCGAAAGGATTGCTTTCGACAAATCCTGAAATGTGAAACGTGAAAAGTAATTTATTCATTATTAATCCTGTTTTAAACTAACTTAATTTTGTTTTAAACTTTGTTAAAAATTTGCGATTTCGCATTTCAGAATTTTGGGGATCTTGTACCCATGAGATATGTCATAAACAAACCCCAAATCGCGAAATCACAATGGGATTAATTTAGGCGCTAATTACTCGTATTAATTCTTTAATTAATCGAGGTTAGTAATTTATTGCTTTTCTTTTTTTTGGAAATTCGAGGATCGGGCGCTTGAGGGTCACCATTTTGAAAACACTTCGACACAGGAAAACCTGAATCGTGAAATATTAATGAATTATTGATCGTGTTTAAGATTTTAATTAATCACGACTAAAGGATACTTTGTGAAACGCGCGTCGGGACTTATAGCATCCACTTTTTTTTTTTATTACTTTAATATAAATTTTTTTCGAGATTTTGGCACCGAGACTCTAGAGTTGCTAACTAAAGATCATACCTCGTGAAAAAATGAATCCTGAAACTCCAAAAAAATCGAAAGAATTTTGACTCTTTTTTAGGGCTAAGGGCAGCTCCATGACTAGAAAAAGGTGAAGTTTCAGGCTAAAAGGGTAAACAATTAAACTTTGTGTCAACAATAAGTGTGTGTCATATCTTTTAATGGAACTATCACTAGAGACACCATTCCTCCCACTGAGGCCTCTCCACACCTCAACGTCCCACTAGTTGAATAAATTTTACCTGAACGATTACCTGAGAACCCTACTACACCACTTATCCTTGATTTCCCCCTCTCTTAGGGGAAAATCCCGATTTGGGAGACAATCCCCCAAGCCATCACTCAAATTCCCTTCTTATACCCYCCACYGAGARTACAAGCATTTYAGGTAGCCACGATGCTTACACTTCCCAATATGGTTCTCACCATCCCTGTATGGTATCTACACCCACCCATGATGGTTCCTCAACCATCTCTCCCTCCTCAGTTAGATGGAATCCCGATGCAGATTCCAATACTAACTTTGGCAACGCCACCCTCACCCCCAATTTCTAGCACCACTGCTAAAGCTATGGGAAGACAGAAGAATAAAGAGCCCATCACTCCACTTCCTCCTCGAATTCAACCTCCTTGCGCACTATTATAAAGAGAGGGACACCCCACTAATAGATGTCCTTCTCTTCCCAAGTTACACATTCTGATCCAACTTCCTCGAGTAACCACATCGCTCATTGCTTCACAAAGAACCTCTAATACTACCCCAACGTCCCCTACTACAGGCAGTAAAGGGATGCAAACCAAATTTTCTTGTGCCATTTGTTCAGACTATGGCCACTACACTCATCATTTCCCAACTCTACCTCAGTTTCTCCAGACGCTAATGATATTACGCCAAACCTTTCAGCAAGAGCCCTCTCCACCACCACTTTTAGGTACCCATGTCACTGACATTCATTATGTCTCTACCTCAGTCCCCAAACGGATGATATTCCCTTGCTCTGTTTGTGACTCACTTGCTCATTTCACATACCAGTGTCCTTTGATTGTTGAATACCAGCGTCATCAATTAACCCTTATTCAAAATCATTTGACCACTGTACCTCATGTGATGCAAGTTACTACCCTTATCCATTCTCCAGATATTGTCAACATCACCTCTCCTAAACTTGATTCACTTCTCACCCCTCAGTTCATAAATAGATTGTCTAAGGATATCCCCCAAAATCCTCTTGATTCTCTAGTTCATTTCCCATAGGAAATCTTACCCCCTACCAAATTTTATCCCCCGCAGTGTCTGGACATTTGGTTTATGACAAGTGAACCATCACAACATACTTATGACATCCCCTCTACGTCTTCACCACTTTAAGACAATCACAAAGTGACAATCACCCATGTTACCTCCTCGGATCCCCTATATTCTCACATTTTCCACTGCGACGAATATATCTTGGAGCAACTCACTACCCCTAATTTCCCATGGAATGCTCTCCATCACAGAGTGCTTTTTCTCTCACAGGAATCCTTCGACCCTCCTATCCAAGCCTCCATATGTGCAATCGAAACCAAGGATTGTATTCTGTCAGGGCATATAGACTGGTTCAACAACCCTATTCCTTATCCCGATGATTTTGAAGTAGGTAAAATGACCAATACCTCTCCCACTGTCAAAATCTACATTTCCATCAAACTGGGAATCATAGAAGAAATCACCATTGGCACCACATGCTCCCCTGATGAACTCAAATCTTACAAATCTCTCTTTTAGGAATATCGAGATATTTTTTCCTGTTCATATACAGAGATGCTCAGCCTCAATCCTTCTATCGTCAAACATCGCATTGACACATGGCTATATTTGACCCCATTCCATCAAAAGAAACTCCTACTTCACCCATCCAAATATGCGGCTATCAAAGCTGAAATTGACAATTTACGCATCATAGGGTTATTATACCCCATTGTGTATACCTCATGGGTTTCCAATCCTGTCCCCGTTAACAAAAACTGGGGCACTATTTGTGTCTGCACTGACTTTTGCGATATCAACCATGCTTGTCCCAAAGGAAAATTCCCAACCCCTTTCATCGACCAAATTATCGATGATTGTGCTAGCCACAAGGCCTTTTCCTTCATGGATGGGTTCTCCATCTACAATCAAATCCAAATCCATCCAATAGATCAGTATAAAACCACTTTTACTACCCCATGGGGTACTTTTGCTTATCCCACCATGCCTTTTGGGCTAAAAAACACAGGTGATATGTTCCAATGGGCCATGACTTATGTTTTCCATGATCTTGATTTCATCATCCTCACTTACTTAGACGACCTCACTACTCAATCCAAGAAAGGAACTCAACATTTAGATGACTTAGAAGTTGTCTTTCAACAATGTCGCCAGTACAATATCTTCTTGAACCCGCTCAAGTGTGTATTTTGGGTCATTGTTGGACACCTTCTTGGGTTCATTGTCTATCAACACGACATCACAGTGGACCCCCTCAAGGTCCAAGCTATCACTAAAATTCCACCACCTAGGAATTTGCACCAACTGCAAATCCTACAAGGAAAAGCTAACTTTTTATGTTTCTTTGTCCCAAATTACCCCACTCGCACACATGGTTTTCTTCACTTACTACGTCATGATATCCCATTTCGATGGGATGAACATGCCCAAACCACTTTTGATGATTTAAAAGAAACACTATCCAACACCCCTTTGATTAGTCCTCCAAACTATGATTGCAATTACATCTTCTACTTATCATCCTCATCCATCTCAGTAGCAGGAGTCCTCATCCAACTAGGGGATGATGGACGAGAACATTTTATTTACTACATTAGTAAAAATATGTCAGGATAACCCTTGAAATACAATCATGATGAGAAACTAGCCCTCATAGTCTAGAAACTGCGTCATTATATTCATCTTCACACTACTAAAGTCGTGGCAGATTCTAACCCCATGTAGTAGTTACTTAGTCGACGAAAAATTAATGGTAAATTTACCCAATGGATCATCATCCTTCAGGAATATGACCTATATTTCTCAACACCCAAAAGCAGGAAAACACTTGTTCTCTCTGAAATCATCATGGAATTTCCCTCAGACACTAAAGGTTCACCTATCAATAAATATTTTCTCGATGAACACCTCTTCTACATCCCCTCAGATGACCCTTGGTATGAAGACCTTCTTGTCTACCTTCAAACACAAAATTTTGGGTCTCATCTCTCTCAAGATGATCGTCAGCGCATTCTCCATCAGGCCCCTTGGTACCTCCTCATCGGTGATGTTTTATACCGATGTGGGGTATACACCATACTACGTCCATGCTTGACCATCGATGAAGTAGGCAGATTCTTGAATGATTTCCATATCGGCGCTTGTGGCAACCACCTCTTAGGTATTTCCACCATGAAAAAAATCATTTGAGAAAGATACTTCTGGCCCACACTATTTCATGACTGCATCCACGCTGTCAAGTGATGTGACAAATGCCATCTTTATGCAAACAAAGCATGAGCACTACCCACTCTTCTACATCCAGTCATCACCATTGGCCCCTTCTGCAAATGGGGCATAGACTTCATGACTTTCAATCCTCCATCTAGTAATGGACACAAGTACATCATCATGGCAATAAATTACTTTACCAAATGGGTTGAATCCATGCCTACCTTCAACAATACCACTAATACAACATCATGTTTTTTCTTCAACCACATCATTACTCATTTCATAATTCCACTACAGTTAGTATCTGATCATGGTAAACACTTTGAGAATGAGATCTTCATAAAAATATCCTCAAAGTTAGGCTTCTCCCATGAGTTTTCCTCCCCATAGTACCCTCATTCCAACAGACAGGTTGAGGCTGTCAACGAAGTCCTCAAAACCATGCTACAATGTACCGTTAACAAACACAAGATCAACTGGCATCATATGTTGTTTTCAGCATTATGGGCTTATCGCACGACAATCAAAACTACCACTAGTTTTACACCATTTCATCTCATCCATGGGATCGAAGCCACCCTCCCCATCGAGTACGAAATTCCCACGTTACACACCTCCATCGAGATATTAACTGACACTGCTCCAATGGAGCAACGCTTGTTGAACTTAGATTCACTGGATGAAGATCATCAGTCTTCATTGAAGAATAACGAGGCAGCTAAAAAATGGTCCAAAGCCACCTTTGACTGCCATGTCAACCTTTGCTCATTTAATGAAGGAGATCTCATCCTAGCCTATGATATCGTGCACGATACTCTTGGTCATGGGAAATTCAATTCATTATGTGATGGACCCTACTTTGTCCAACACTGGATCACTAAAGGAACATACATCCTGGCCTCTCAAGAAGGCTATCCTCTCAAATAACCCATCAATGGGTTGTACTTAAAGAAGTTTTATGCCTTAGCGTAGTCATTCTACGCTAGTATTTTTCTTTGTACACATTTGTAGAGTTTTTAGTCTTGTTTTTTTACCTCCACTCCTCATGTCTTATCTATCATATGTGTTATTGACATATGCATCTTCCATCAGCCTACCACATCGGTTACGCTGACGGTGCTAGCCGTTAGACACAAAATCTCACTTCAACCGCTTGGGCCCTCTATACCCCGTCACATGAACTGCTCCACTCCAGCAACATATGTTTGGGCTCAACCACTAACAACCAAGAAAAATATGCAGTCGTTATTGATATCCTCACCGAGGCCAATCATCACCACATTCATCACCTTAGTGTCTTATTACATTCCAAGCTTGTCATTCTACAGCTTGTTCCAGGCCCTTTGTTTTTGGGATAAGGAATCGCGTAATTTTTTACTGATCATGAGTTGTGCATGCTTTAGAAGAAGATGGACAACAAAGAAATAAAGATCAATAGAAATTAGTTGCAAAAGACAGTGCAAGGATAAGTAAGAAACAACGGTTACAATAGAACAAGAAGGCATGCAAGCCAAGAAGGAAGACACAACCTATATTATATATAGGCATGAACATGATTGAAAAGACATTGGTTGTTGGTTGGTTGGTAGTTTGGTAGGTTGGTTAGCTATTGATTCAGCTGGATTGCAATTAAGTTCAGTCTGATCTTTCAATCTTGGAGAGGTTGTTGTCAGTCGAGTCAAGTCAAGTCCTGAGTCTGTAATGTAATTGACATATCATTCTGAGAATTGGAGCTCTGTGTCAGGAGTCTAGAGCCAAGAGTCTCTACAGAGCACTATTGTGTATTTCTAAGTTTGTAATTAGAGAAATCTTCTGAAGATAATACGAACAAGGACCTGAATTTTTGAAATATGATGTGTCTTTGTGTGTTTACTTATGCATTACAGTGTGTTCTACTTGATGGTTCTGTGTTTAAATGCTTGTTCACAACGTAAGTAGGTTCCATTCTTGCACAAATAAGATTCAAATTTGTTCATGTCTCTTGCGTAAGATCGGGATGAGTCCTGAATGTTTTGTGGATCCTCCTAAGTCTTTTCCTTACCCTTCCCTATCTATTTGTCTCAACAGTGCTTCGGATGAGACTTATTCTCTTCAGAGGAGATGAAAATTCTAGCACTTTAGAATACTTGGTACCTTTTTTTGGTAACCTAAGAAGGACCCTGGTCTGATCAAACTTGTGCCAACAAAATGGTTCCATTGTTGGGACTATTACACATTATTTTAGTCACCCTGGTGATGTTTCTATAGCATATGTTGAGGCTTCCAAAATAACCTTTCTTCATGAGAAAAGTGACTAGCTCCCTCTTCTACAAAAGTTGCTTTTAGAAATCCGTTACTGGCCAACAATAAGGTACAGTGCGGAAATTCCTGATCACCGCAAGTTGTCATGAAACTGGCTTGTGACGTTTCCACAGGCTGCACTATAGCCAAGGTGCGGTCGCGTTGAAAGACTGAGAAAAGGTCAAATTTCACAAAAGTTCTAGAAGGGATATTCTAGAATATGAGGTGGAATCCATATGGTTGGGATCCTACTTGCTTCTTTGATTTGGTGGGATCATCCTAATATTTTTAACCATCTCTCTTTCTCCTATATAATGATGGATTTCTCATGGAAAAGGAAGCAAGTAAGCAAGAGAAAGCTAGATCAAGTAAGGAATTTATGAAAGAATAGGCTAAGAATTGTGTGAAGGATTCTATCTCTATTGATGCTTGAGGTCTTCATCTGTTCATCAAGTTATTGTGGATCCTCTTCATGCAAGTTTGGAGAAAGTGTGTGTGTGTTGGGGCAAAGGGCCACTAAAAGGGAACCTTGCAACATCAAGGTTGTTTGGTTGTATATTCCACTTTTACTTAATATAATATAGTGGCATGTTTCTTTCCCATAAAATAATTCTCATTTTATTACATGAATCCTTGATCACATGTGTAAGTTTTTATTGAATATAATATTGTTGTTTTCACTTTGGTTGGTTTGTGTTTCATTACAGATCCAATATCACAAGATCACTGAAGCAGAGCATGGACAACAAAGATATAAGGAAGAGATATTCAAAGGTATGTCATTCATCTCTTGTTTGATAGTAAACTCAATGATTAAATCTTAGGGAAAGATTCATGTCATGTCTTGTTTTGTTCCAAATCCAGGTGGATCTAGGGAGATCATTTTATGTCAACATTCACTGATTTATCCAATAACACAATTGGAGACCATACTGGGGATACGACTTGTTTTGGTTTTTTTTTTCCCATTTGCCTTTATCCTACCTCTTTTTCATTTTAAACTAGTCTCTAAGTCTGTGGGGGATCCATCTAGACTCTCTGGATATAAAAGTTCATTTAGACTCTCTTCCCTTTTTCCAATTTTTTTTGTGTTTGCAGATATAGCCGCACTATTTTCCATATGTGGAACACGACGTTCTTGGATCGTTGCACCCTACCTGTTTATACAAATGCATAATTTCCAAACCCTACCTATATCTAGCTTGTGAAAACCTCAAATTGCCGCATTGTACCCTACTGTTGGGTTGCGACGTTGCCTATAACATTTTTGGATTAGGTCTTTTTGTATTTTGACTCCCAGTTTTGATCACCTGGGAAGAACTTTTGGTGCCAACATTTGACTATTTTCTGAGTGTAATACTTTTTGTTGATTAGCTTTCAGGGATTGAAATCCCTTCTTCATCATTTTACAAGTTTTACTTTCCTTCTTTGCATTAGATTGGGGGCATATTTTCGTTTGAAGTAGCAAAATTGCATGATTTTTGTCATTTTTTGGTCTTGAATTTTGAAAACAATTCCCCCTCATGGTTGGGGGGGACCAAGAATAGTGTATTGGTGTATAGTATTTTTGGCTCATTTCTTTAATATCTTGATATTGATGAGTTTAATAAAATTTTGGGACATTATGCATATGGGAATGATGAACATTTTCTCCTTGTAATATAGCTTTCATCGAAGTGAAATATTTTCATTCTCATTTCTTTGCATTGTTTAGAGTCTGTCAAAACATCATTTAGTCCATGCCATTTTCCTCTCGAGTAAACAAAAACCTTAAAATAAAGCGCTTATAAAAATTTATCAGCCATTTTTATATTTTCTGGTAGCAAACTTACATTAGATTAGTTGTAGGGCTTTGGAACAGGTGTGAAAGATAACTTTCCAAAGCTATGAACAAACATAGAATCTTGAGTTAGGGAGCGGTTAAATCCACTTGCTACATTTTTTCCTGGGAAGCCCTTCTCACACAAGGGTCAAAATTGAGGTCACATTAAGGCTGGCAGAGTTACTCACCCTGCTTTTTTGGTCTTGGTGTAGAGATTGTGTGTATTATTGGGGGTCACTTGAGGGTATGCCCATGATTATGTGTGGGATCTTCTAGATTTGATTTCGGGCTTAGATACCCTGCCTTTGCACATGGATCAGAATGTTGACTGTTTCCCCAGGCATCATTGCCATAATTGGTAACCTTAGTGGCCTATATCTTTAGGTTATTTACACAAGGTGACTGTGGAGGGGCAAGTCTTCACAGTACCTAGAATCGATGTTGGCCAAACTCACTCGGTCTCCTTGGAGGGTATACCCATGATTATGTGTGGGATCTTGCACAAGAATGTAATTCCGTTAATAAGGTCATCAACGTAACTTTTCCACCCTCTTTATCTCAGCCCCTCCTTACATTGTTCACATGACATTGGATTTCATCACCAACTAGTGTGTTCATTGTGAGAAGGTTTTGTTTGCTTGTTTTCTTTCTAGATTTTTAGTGTGTGTTGTTTGTTTTCCCTAGCATACTCTAGGTTAGATATTTATTTAATGGCTCCAGTTCTCGGAATGACCAATGAGAGAACCCCTTTTCCAGGGGAACCTTTTGTTTTTCCTTCTTACTGAAACATTCGTCCTCCTCACATCACTACTTTGAGCCTTCCAAGTCTCACAATTGGATTACCAGTATGGTTTTTTTCCACTCAGGTAATCCCAAATGCAATAAGTGCTTCGGTTGTAAGCACTTCCCCCCAAGAACATCAACCTCATGTTGATCCTTCACCTTCTTCACTAGTAAGATCTTCTTCACTTTCTCCACTTGCAAGGTATTCTTTTGTTTCATCTTCTTCATTGAGTGAAAGATATGAAGCTAGTAACCCGGTGGATAAGAAGAAGAAGAAAAGGAAGAATAAGAAGAAGAAAAATAAGAAAGGGTCTAAACCTCCAACCACTGCTGGACGTGTTGGAAAACCACCAGTTATTGTTAATTGTGTTAGCAGTGTTGATGATGCCAATATCACCCAAACAACCCGTAAGCCCAAGTACCCTTGCATAATTTGTAAGGGTATCCATATTCTTAAGGATTTCCCTAGTCTATCCAAGGTTATAGAAGCATGGTCTACACACCCTCACCAACCCATGTCGTCATCCTCTGAACAGCATGTTGATGACCTCCTATCAACTATAGGGATGATTTTAGAGGCTAAATTTCACTCATGGGCTAATTTTCCATGATTTTTCCAAAAAAGAGATTTGCTATTTTAAAAATTATTTGCCCAAATTCTATAGGATAAAACTATTTTACCTTAAAAATCGCCAAAATTTTATGAAAACTATATAAAATCCTTAGAAATTGGAATATTTTTAAAAAAATATAGCCAAACATTTATAGTTTGCATATGAAGGATTAGTAAGATTTGCCAAGGTTTCTAAATTTTAAAATAAATTTTCATCCTTAAAATCATCCCTGATCAACTAGTCACGATACAGTTGGGAAAAATAAAAGTAGAGTCAAGTTTCCATGTATGATATGTAAAGGGAGTCATTTAACTCACATTTTCCCTCATATGGATGAAGCCTCGAAATTCTTGGAAGACATGACTGCTTCACAGCCTCAGCTTCCATATTCTTATCACAAGATTACTCTTGACCCACCTATAGTTGATGGAATGATCAATATGGTCCCTTCGTCGGTCAATTTGGTTGATCATGCAGTCAATCTGGTCATGTCCTTAGTTGATCTTGTTGACAAAGTGGTCGATCCGATCCCATCATAGGTCAATCCCACTCTCCCGTTAGAGAGTGAAACCAAAGCAGTCAATTCCTTCCCACCCGTCGACCCCATTCTTCCCTTAGAGAATGCAACTCAAGTGGTCGATATGATCTCACCATTGGTTGCTCATACTCTCCCACTAGAGAGTAAACCTGATTCTTCCCATGTTTTTTCTCGTTGATACATAATCTATCATACCGAGGGGTATTCCTCCTTCTTCCATGGAACCTCCTCCAAGTAATGAGGCCATCCTTTTTGATTGGGGTGTGCTAACCAGACCTCGTCTTCCCTCTCACATTCCTTTCTAGATTACAGTGCAGGTTTGTGGTTGGGACATTCCTCAGAAACTGTTAGATGAAGGTGAATCCATTAGTATTTTTTCCTCTTTTGCTTGACAAGCTTTGGGTTGTCTTCATCTTGCCCCGATTACACAGAATCTGTTGGATTTTAACAAAAGAACCAGTCAACATTTTGGGACCCTTCCTCACTTTCCTACAAGATTGGGAGGGAAAATTATCTTTATTGACGTCATGGTAGTCCGAGACCCCTTGGATTTTTCTTTAGTCCTTAGGTAAGATTATGTCTATGCCATGAAAGATACTGTGTCCACTCTTTTTTCGTGTGATATATTTCCCTCACGATGGAAGGATTGTGACTATTGATCAACTTTCATTTGTTTCTTCTAACTTGACCTCGATGACCTCCCTAAATGGTTCTTATATCCAGACAGTATTTCCCCTACCACAAGTCAATTATGTGGTGTTGTCCCCCATGCCTTCACCTATCGACGAAGATGAGCCTCTTGTTGTAAGCTCAATCTTTTATGACTTAGATCCAGTAGTTGACATGGTGATCTCTTTAGTAGGGCTATTGGATCCTGACCTCCTTACCCCTATCGCAGCCCTTGACATGTGTTCCTTCCAGAGTGTGTTTCTTCCATCCATTAATGAAGATATCTTGGAAGCCATGACCGAGTTTTGTCCCTTGACATGGTGTCCTTCCAGGGAATTTTCCTCTTGGAAGCCATGATCAAGAAGAGACCTTTGAGCATGGTTTTTTGATTTCAAGCTCGTTAAAAAATGAAACCAGTTACGAGCATAGTTCCCGTTTATGTGTCAAGCTTGTTAAAAAATGAAACAACACTCCAGGGATTGAACTTGGATTCGCTAGCATAGTTCTTATTCCTGTGTCAAGCTCATTAAAAAATGAAATAGATTTTTCCCCCCCTCTTCGATTGAGTCAAGTACTGCATTATGCATAGTATTTGAAGCTTCTTTTCCACCTCCTATGCCATTGGACAAACTGAATCTTAGGGGGCAATGCTTCTAGCCTATGGAATTCATGTTGAAGCTAAGCCACTAGCTTCTTAAGTTGGGGGCTATGTACCAACCATCCTGATATTTTGCGTTGGGATGTCGCAAGCATAGTTTTATCTGGTTCAAGCTTGTGTAAAAATGAAACCACCTAAGCATATTTTCCTTTGGTTCAAGCTTGTGTAAAAATGAAACCAGTTTCAAGCATAGTTTTGGCTAGTTTTAAGATTGTGTAAAAATAAAATCTATCCCAAGCATAATTTTTTTTTGTTTTAAGTTGCGTAAAAATGAAAACAATCCTGAGCTTAGTCTTTGTTCTTTCTCATGCTTGTAAATACATGAG
>JASDQU010013193.1:35705-47523 GCA_032191745.1 Picea mariana
TGGGATCAACCGGTGACAGAACCGGATTGACCACTTTGGGTACATTCTCCAAGGGAAGAATGGGGTCAACGGGTGGAAACGGATCGACCGCTTTGGTGTCACTCTATAACGGGTGAGTGGGATTGACCGAGGATGAAAACAGATCAACCACTTTGGTGTCACTCTTTTGATGAAGAGTGGGGCTGATCGATGATGAAACTGGATCAACTACTTGGGTTTGTGGTTCAATCGAGGAGGAAACTAGATTGACCACCTAATCAACCAGACTGACTGGGGATGGAACTAGATTGACCAGTCCATCAACCAACGATGGGTCGGAGGAAAGATTACGATAACCTTTTGGAAGTTGAAGTTTTTCCAAAAGAGAAGAAGCCTCATTCATGCGAGGACAAAGGTGAGAGTAATGATTACCTTTACATAACATGCAAGGGAACTTGATAGTTTGCTTCTTCTTACCAACCTGAACATCACTAGTTGACGGGGTATCATCAACATGACCGACAGAGGCTGATGACATGGAGGACCACATTTCTAAGACCTGGATAAGACTGGGGCAATCCCTTAGAAAGTGGTCACCCTTACAAAGGCTGCAAGGGAATTTTGGTTTTGGATTCTTCCTTTTAATCTTTTTGACCTCATCAACACTCCCAGTACTATTAACAGTAACTGGTTTCTTAGAGCCAACATCTGATGTTGTTGGGGCCTTTGTCCTTTTCGGGTTCTTCTTCTTCTTCTCTTTCTGTTTCTTCTTCTTCTGATCAACCTGGNGGGAGGATTCGGGATCACCAGAGTGGGGAACAACCAAACTGGTAATCCAATAGTGAGTCCTAGAAGACTCAGTGTGGAAACATATGGAGGACCAAAGTTTCCAAATGAAGGAAAGGTATAAGGTTCTCCAGGAGAAGGGGTTCCTCCATTGGTACTCCCAGGATGCGATGCCATTAACATTGACTCGAACTAAGGTCCACTAAGTAAAACAAACAACACACGCTATGAATCTGAGAAGCAATCAATCAAACAAACCTTCCTATGATGAAACCACTAGTTAGTGATGAAATCCAATGTCTCAAGATCAAAATAGGAAGGGGTGGGGATAGAGCGGGTGGATCAGTTACATTGGCGACCTACTTAATGGACTTACACCTTGGTGCAAGCTTCCACATAGTAATTATGTATTTACCCTCCAAGGAGCCCGAGTGAGTTTGAACAACATCTGTTCCAGGTATAGTGAGACTTCCCTTCACTGTCACCTTGTGTGAGACCTTAAAGATTGTGGCTACTAAGGTCACCAACTCGTAGTCAGCCCCTGGGAGGGTACAATTGACAGTCCAGTAGAAACGTATGGGCAGGATAACAAGTATGAAATCAACTTGAAAGGATCCCACACATAATCATGGGTATACCTTCCAGTGACCCCCAATATATGATCCGACCACTACAAATAGTTGAACCACGGAGGGATAATCTTCATAACTCACCCGAATGCGACCTCGTGCGTAACCCCTATGTGAGAGGGGGATCCCAACAAACCAATACGACAATTGGATTTGACTCTCCCTATCGCAAGATACTAAGTTTGTTTGATAGCTTTGGAAATTTATCCTTTCAACCTATTTCAAATCCCTACACCTTAATCTAATGTAGGTTTGCTAACAAAGATGTTAAAAGTCTAATAGATTTTAGTTAAGTGTTGATTTTAATGGCTGTTGTTTACTCAGAGGGTGTATGAAAGTGAAAAATGATGGAATGATGACTCAATTCCCAAAAATATGCATGTAGTATGATAAGAAATCATTTTTTTTCAATGAATACCTATTTAAGGGAAAGAGGAAGAGTCGTTTTCACTATCAAACACTTGATAAGGAATGCCCTCAATCAATTTTGTTCTCAATCAAATCCAATATGATGCTACAACATTTCAAAAATGCAAACTAATATGCAAACTAATCATTAAGATGTACTTTTGTCATTTTCATGCGAATGATGATCAATTCAATGAAGAACTTGTCCTGCCAACTACCCTTTCAGATCAAGGAAATTCATACAAGAAAACGTAGATTTCGCACAAACAACACACCCTTTTGCAATCAAACAAGAGAAAGAAAACCAAAAATGAAAAAGGAAGGAGAAAGATATTGGATCATATGACCTCAAAGAACCAAATGAGAAGAGTCACAGACTTCTAATGTCCTTCACTAGAGTTCCCGCTCAGTCGGATAGGAGAGAAGAAAGCAGAGGATCAATTTCAAGCTCTCAACAGTGAAAACTCAAAAAATAATGAAGAAGGGCATAAAATATGAACAACAAGGTGTTTAATTCTCAGGAGGAAGCATGTCAAATGTCAAAAGAAGAAGCATTGAATCATAGAGCAGCTCAACAAGTGAAAAAACAGGGTTTTTAACCTCAAAAATGCAATTTTTTTTAAGGGATTTTGTGAAAATAGGGGATGGCGCTCTAGTGTAAGGGATACCAGGGCATTATAATTCTCTTTCCAACACTCTAAGGTAGTGCTGGCACCCTGCTAACAAGGCAGAGGAGAGCTAGTGCCCAAACATTCATAGAAATGTCCAAAAAACCTTAAATTTAAATCAAATTTTGACAAACAAGCTGAGTGTGATGGGGTACAGAGTCAATTAGCAAATGAAATCAGCTATGAAGGGGTGAACAAGGTATGAAAACAATCAAAGTGTAAGTCAAGGTCTATGAGGAAAAAACAAAACTAAGAAAGTTCTGATTCGTCCCCAGTGGAGTCGCCAATTTCTGTTGAAGGAAAATATCCCTGTGGACAGGTAGATCTCCTCAAAGAGTTAGACTCTTAAATCTAAAACAGAAAGTGCCTATCATGGTCATTGACTTCCTTTTATATCTAGGTGGACTAGTGTGTGAGGAGGAAGGAGAAAAGAAGTACCTTTTACCGGAATTTGTCCCTGCACGCTCCGAGTTGAGCTCCAATCTTTCGCTCTTCGACAAGTCCTGTAGACAAACAAAGTACGACCACTTCCTACTCTATCAAGATTAGTCTGAAATAGGTCTATCTACTAAAGAGACAAATTCGTGTGAGATTGAACATGAATTAGAAAGAAACAGGCCAAGCAAATTATATTAATGAGGACAAAACATTGCTTACAGCCATAGATGGATTGCAGTAGTTTCGTCAAGTCCTCCTTGTCTACCCCTTGCTCAAAAGATCCACGATCCAAATGATGATAGCTTCACTGATTTCTCCCTATGAGATCATAGGTCTCTTGCTTCCAAAATATCTCTGTTCCAGCACCACTTATAAGATCATAAGTTTGGTGTGATTCTCCCTTTTCAGTCCCCCTTTCACCATGAGAAAGCTTTCTTATATAGCCTTGGAGAGGCTCAACCACTTGAGATATCCTTGGGGTAAGTTGAGGATTTTCCTCCTTCGGTTAGGGATCATCCCTAAGATCATGGCTAGACTAGGGATTCAAATCCAACTGCCTCCTAATATTGAAAGGATCCTTCCCCCATTCATCTCAACAACTTAACTACTGCCCAGAATAGGCAGCACTCCCTCAAAAGGGCCATCAGAGCGTTGTAGCGCTCCCCAATAGGCTTAAGGGGGGCGCCAACACTCCCTAAAGACACCAGTGCTCCCTCATAAGGGCCAAAGGAGCTTTATAGTGCTCCCAGATAGTGTAAGGGGGGGCGCCAACACTCCCAGAAGACGTATAGGGGAGTGCTCTCCTCCAAAAACCTAGTTTTTTGGCTTCTTTCAGATGGCAAGAGGTTCATAACTCTAGTTAAGAATTCCTCATCTTCCAAATCAAGTGTTTGATGTGTGTCAAGTGTCTTCTTGATGTCATTTACAAGAACGACATAGGAATCATAGAAGTATGCTTTCTTTGACACTTGTGACAATTGTAAGCAAAATGCGACACTTGCAACACTGATAATGACGACACTTGCGACACTATAGAAGTGAGTAATTTCGATGTGTAACAGTGACATACCTCAGTTGGATACTGGGTTGTTACCTTATGTTGTCAGAGCTAAGTTAAGCATCTGAGTAGTGACGATCCCCAACCTGTTGGTGGTCGGGGAGGTGCGTTACAGTTACATTCTTCGACTTCTTTACCACTAGCTTCAATTTTTGGTTTGTTCTCTACATCATTAAAATCAAACAAGTCTTCTAGTGGAACTAAACCTCTGGGTAACACATTATTTTTCAATTGTAAAATACCAGAATCTACTTCGTATTCATTCAATTCTTCTGCATCTACTTTATTTACACTACCACTTTCAAAAACAGATTTATTTACAACATCATTATCATTCTCTAAGTATATATTTGAACATTCAAAATCATTCTTACACTATAGGAAGTCTTCAATTTGATCGTCATTCCCAAATACCTACCAGTATCTGATGTTGTCTGGAATGGTTAGTCTGCACTTCACCTCCACTATGTATTTGTGAGTGGGAAGGAAAGGTATTTTACATGTAGTTGTTGATGTAGCCAACCCGTCTGCAAGTATGTTTTGTCCCCTGGGCATTACCTAAAAGTCGATTTCAGTAAAGCATTGAAGGGCATCCAAAACAACATTCATGTAAGCTCTAAGTCTGGGATGTTTAGCTGCATACTCACCTTTAATTTGCTTAGTAATCAATTTAGAATCACCCCTTACCATAATCTATTTGGCACCAACCTTGTTTAGTAGTTTCAGGCCGAGTATCAAAGCTTCGTACTCAACTATGTTGTTAGTGCATTGGAAATTCATTTTGTAAGAATGACTTTTTGAATACCTTGATTTGTGATTATGCAATCAAACTCTAGCTCCATCTCCCTCCTTGCTCACGTCTCCATCAAAATCCATTCTCCAAAAGTTTGCTGGTAGTTCCTCACTATCCACAATTTTAGTATTTCTTACCTCGGTGATTTCTTTATCTTCTTTCGGTCAGGTGTATCATCTTCCAACTGAGCGATTTGTTCTTCCAAGTCACTATCATTGTACAGAATGAAAGAATCTAGATCAGAGTGGGCAGAGTATAGTGGGTATTTGTGTGGCTTTTCCTAACTGTTTACCATATACTTCATTAGGGTTTTTCTATACAGTCTTCTCTGTTGTCCAAATACTGGGATGGTGGCATTGGAGATATCTAGCTGCAGGGTTTCTTTCAGCTTAGCTCCCTAAGATCTTAACAGTAACATACCATATTTTGGCAGAATGTCTACAACTACGATATCCATCGCCATACTCTTTGTTGGGACTTGAGCTAGGGTGATGCATAAATATTTAATTATCCCTATACATTTGACCTTGCTAGATTCAAAAGAATGCAAATCCCTGTAGGGTATGGTGACCTCAAGTCCCAATTTTTCCATCACAGATTTGGGCATCATGTTGTGAGAGGCACCTGAATCCAACATAGCATTGTGTAAGATCAATTTGTGGATATTGAGGTTGATGTAGAAAGGGGAAACGCCACCGTTATTAGTTTGGCCATCAACTTTAGGACCAAACAAGAGCTCAGGTTGATCATCAACAAGATTTACCATGTCTAAGTGATTTGCTGACCTGACATTCAAAGCCTTCATACCTGTCTCTGGCTCGATGCTTAAATCTTTAATCACTTAATACCTGTAAGAATTCTTTATCATCGGCTTGGAAAGGGGAATGGGAATCTTCAGTTTAGCTAGTTCCCCTTCAAGGTTGAAAGTAGTGGAAGATTTTCTTAGTATCTACACTTCTGGTTTACCCATCAGAGTTCTATGGGCAGGAGCACTTGGTTGACTAGTTAACGAAACTTAAGTCTAATTTGATCTTTGTAAAATTTTGGGGTTTATTTTTGCAGGAGATTCAACATTATTCCTCTCAGGGACTTTCTTTTTGTAGGAGATTCAACATTATTCCTCTCAGGGACTTTCTTTGGAGAGGTTTATGAGGTTTTCTTGGTCTCGACTATTCTCTTTGTTTTGGTAGCCTTCTTTGTTTCAACAACCTTCTTTGGAGGTTTTTCATTTTCCTTATTGCTTCTTAGGTTATACTACCTATGGAAATCCATTATAGAATTTTCAAAGGCCTATTGTTCTATTTCTTCTGCTTCCTCATTTACCTCTATTTGTGAAAGGAGAAAAATCTCGTGCTCTTCCTGAGTAAGAAAAATGGATTCATCATTGTGAACGACCATGAGGTTTATATGAGTGTCATAAAACTCCTTGATTACCTCCTCTCCATAATCATCGTAATTCTCCTAGAGGGGTGGTATGATTTGTTGGTTGGAACCCCTCTATTCTATTTGATCTCTAAGATCTCTCTGCCTGATCTCGAGCGGATTTCTTCTGAAGTTTGGGTTCTGAATTTGAGGAGTAGCTTGGTTCTCCCTGGGTGGATTTTTGTCATCTATAGTAATCCTTTCCATATCTCTAGCTATGGAATCTAGTTTAGAATCTAACGAGGAAGTGGAAGGCTCTTCCTTGATCATGACCCATCTTTCTATTCATTGTCTGGCTCTTCTGGCTAAAAGATTTTCTTCCACACTTATGACACTTTTCTGCATGTCTTATAGAGTAGTAGAATTTCTTTCCCTTAGATGATATGACATGTTAGAATCAAATCCATCGGGGAATTTTATTAATGCCAAACCTTGAGGTGGTTTTATATCAACTAGAATTACATTGTACAAATTGTTGAAATGAGTGCAGTAATCCTGCACTGTCTCTCCTTGGCTCCTTCTAATATTCTCATATTCTGCAAGATCCGTAGAGGATTTTTCTTTACCTCCCATCTGTCAAGAAAACTTCATTGGAAAGCAGAAAGGTCTACTACCAAAGCAAGACATAAAGATTTGAACCATTTTTTAACATCCTCGGTCAGAATCTCTACAAAAAGTCTTATCTAGATGTCTGCCTCATCGACTTCCTGCAAATCAAAATAATCATTCATTTTGTCAACATGTTGATGTGCATTCAGAGGACCAGTACCATCAAACTGAGGAGGTCTGGTTTGATAGTCCTGAGACATGGCATGTAAAGGAGCGACTAACACTAATGGAGCATATCTTACTGCCATGATTGGTGGAGGAGGCTGGACAACAACCTGTGTTATTAGAGGGGAAGTGATAGAAGCTATGGAAGATGAAGGGCTAGGAGGAACAGAGTGAGCTAGTTTAGTTTTAACAGAAGCTGCTCCAATAGTCAAGGTAGAAAGTTCAACTGACTGTTGAAAGTGGGCTTTGTCTAAGGCTTGATCAAGATTTGCTACTACATCTTCTAACTTGTCAAATTCCTAAAGAAATCGTTGATCAACGTCTGCCCTGGGAGAAAGTATTTCAGGGGTCCTGGGTTGTAGGATGGTTTGATATAAAACTATTTCACTTACAAAGATGTTATATTTTGCTCTAAAAAGGCTTTGTTCAAAAGATATGTCAAACTCAAGATCCTGAAGGGAAACCAACTTGTTTGGGAGAGAAGGGGAATTATGAAGAGGACTATGACTCCCAGAACCTTTTGCAACATTTTTATTTCTAAGTAATTTTTTGGGATTGTTTATTGCAGTTGTGGGTTCTGGATCTGGATGAGATCTAGTGAAAAATCTTTTAGGAGCTAGAATTTTAATTTTTTTAAGAAATTTTAAAATTGATTATATACAAACTTTAACAACCTCTGAACATTATCTCTTTATAAGCTTAGATTTTATGATTCGTTCAGAAATAAGTTTTCTTTAGATGGGAAAATAAATCATAGGATAGAAAGTTTGTTCAGTTCCCCAGTATGGTTTCCACTATGTTATCTCTCTGTAAATTCCCAGAGGTTGTCGAGAGGTACAAGAAATTTATCAAAGGTAACTTTATCCAACCACTTCGAAACTGGGATCTAGCCATGCCAGTTTTAGAGAGGGATCTCTCTGTAATATTTTACTTTGTTTCAAGTTTAGATATTAGGATAGTTAAATAAATAGGATTGTGTTGTTTGTTTTATAAAAATGGTTGAAATATGTCCTACGCATCCATTGGGCTATGGGGTCTGTTTTATAAAGTTTGAGACCAAAGAACATATTTTATAAGGTGTTTTCATAGGGAAGGATAATGCAAATGTTAGATGCTTCAGAATAAAATGATGGATAGCAGAAAAGATGAGATAATCAGTTAAAATAAAGAAGCATTTAAGAATTTCTCTATCATAACATCAGAAGACAAACATTTAGATCTTTAAAAGCCAGAAACAAAGTATACAAAGATAAATTCTGTGACTCTAAATTCTTTTAAATGATCAGATGTAGAAAACATAAATGATTATGAAGACAGAAAAACAATTCAACGAAGAGGAGCCAACTTCACCAACAGTTAACATGCAAGAATCGTGTGAAATGGCCCTTTTATTATTGGTAGATATCTTAAGAAAAATTACAGTGCTTACAACTTGCTTGGGCATAAAGATCAACCCTGTCTACTTCGAAAATTGAAGTATTTATAAGAAAAATTACAAACGATCATGTCACTAATGATCAGGACGTGTCAAAATCCAAAGCTAACTAACTATATAACATAATACAAAATTGTAGGAACTGCTAATGATCTCTCAGATTTTTCATGCCGATTTTGGGGAAGGCCGTTGGGGAGTCATTCGCTCGACTTTGACTGCTCTGCATGCTGACTCGGTTTGTACACCTCATCCTTTATTTGATCAAAGCGTAGAAATCCTCCCATCTTTGTTGACTGGGAATGGTGACCTTGAGTAGTCTTCAGTACACTTCATCCATTTCTATGTATTTTGTGAAAGTTGGCTTGATGATGAAAATATACTTGATTTCATGCTGGATGCTGAGGTCCAGTTGCAGAGTCTCTAAAAATTCTTTACCTATTATGCTACCCTATATCCCTGAAAACTTGGAGCTTTCCTTTTTCACCATGGAAATCTTTTGCTTGTAGTCAGATAGAGTCATCAGTTTGTCATTTAAGACCAGCAAACCAAGAAGGCCTTTCTTCTGAAAAGCATCAATCTTACTGAAGAATCTCTGAACTCCGATATCCATGTTCTGGGCTCTCTCTTCCAATTGCAACATTAATACTCTTTTGGTTAGGACCTCCTTGACTTCGAGGATAGTCTCAGTCCTATCCTCAATTTTCAGACTTTCAAGCTCATCCTTAGTCTTTGAATTTAGAAACTTGATGATTTCATTTTCTTTTGTGGGCATTTCTCCCAACTCTCCCTTGATCCTATTGATGGTCTGCTTGCTCCTTAACAAAAATTCATGTTGCTCAAACATGATCTACACGAGAGGCCAGATTTATGTCATGGATTTTGTGATATCCATCCAAATGTTCTCCTTGGCTTATGCTAGTGTTCTGCCCACAACTGTTTTTGTTTGCAGTTGTTGTATCTCCTGCTTCAGTTTTTTTGATGTGTGCCTCTTAGTGTTGTAACTGGATTGGAAATAAGAATTAAGTTTCTGGAGATGTTCCATCTCTTCCTACAATTTTTTAATTTCTGCTCTGTGTAAAGTCATTTCCTCCATTGACTTTGCTAGAGTTTCAGATGTCTCTAGAACTATTATTGGGGCAGCTGATCGAATCTTTGTTGTGGCAGTTGTTGATGCTGTCGTTGTGCTAACTCCTATGAGGGGAACTTCACTCAGTGGAATGACTTCCATGGGCTCTGTTTATTCCTTTTCCTTTACCAATCTTTCCAAATCTTCTTCCATCTCCTTGATTTGTGCGTTTTATTCCATGACTAATTTTAGCATTTCTTGTTCTTTCCCTTATATATCAGTTATCTCTTTGGCTTGTGCATCTTCGGTAGCTGGAAGCTTCAATTTCTTCCTCAAGGATGCTATATCAGCATTCTTTTTCTTTAGCATTTCTTCAACTACTTTCACATTTGAGGGGTCATACCCAATTTTTAGTTCCATCTCTTCCAAAGACTTGATCCTATTTTCTTTTGGAAAAGAAGACACTTTCTCCATCTTTAATTGAGTTTGAACATTATTTAGGGAAACCTGCAACTTTGTAGCAATTGTAGAAGCATTTGCAAATGTCGAGAAAACCATTTCTCCTGTCTGCATGTGTAAATCCACCTGATCAGTTGGATGTAATTCCTTAGTGTCCAATTCAAATGTTGATCTTTTGTTATCAGCAATTTCCTTTGGATGGGGCACTTATGCCTGCAAAAATGCCATGTGATTTCTTCCCTTTTCTATATTAAAAGCATAGAGAAAACTGTGTTGTGTTGTTGATGTTTTCTTCCAGAATTGAGTGTAGGTGTTGTTGGTTAGCATCTCATTCTTCTTCTTAATCAAATCATATTTCTCGAAAATGCTCAGTTTTGTAGACCCTTGGGATGACTGGGAAGTCAAAGTGGTGTCTGTATGCTTCTTTGAAGAAGAAGTGGACATGATATGTTGACTGCTTGAGAACAATGGTGTGTGTTCTCCCTTGGCCACTATGGTGGACTGGGTCTCTTTCTCTCCTTACCTGTCAGTTGTGTGATTGGTTTTAGGCCTTTTCATGTAAACCTAGAACTCTTCTACTGACACTTCAGTGACTGCAGGCAAGACATTCTTTCTGGATCTTGTTTTCTTGGGTACCTGTGGTGTAGTGGTTTGTGAGATAATGGCCAGAGTAAGTTGTGGTTCTATGTTTTCTAGAGTGTTTACCTCCCACTCTGTCTGGTTCATAAAATTTTCAATTTCTGGTTTTGGAACATGAGAGTATGGAGAATTTTTTTTCTTTATTCTGGTTTCTGCTATGATCCCACAAGGATCATAGTGCCAAGGAAAAATAGTGTTGAGATTCATCTCCTTCAAAAACATGTTGGCCATTTCCCCTACAACTCAGCTATTACACATGAATGGTCCTACCTATCCTTTGATCCTCAATTGTTGTTTCTTCTTGAAGGCTACAAAATGGATATCATCCGAGTTAATCATTTGCCTAATATATTCCAAGGCGAAAATCCACACAGGAAAATATCTAGGCAGTTTGTAAGGGGCCAGCTTGCACCCATAAATTTTGATCTCTGTATAGGATTGGTACAGGTACCAATCTTCGGTCCTGGATAGTTATGAGAGATGCAAAATCCATTGGATTTCTTCGTTTATCCTTGGTTCTTGTCTGTCGTTGAGAATGCTAACCATAGGATGGTAAAACTAATCTATGAATAGATTGAAATTGAATTCTAATGAATTCTTCCTCAGCAAGGAAGTCCATGATGTGATTGGCTGTGGTTTTCCATTCTAATCTAGCTTCTGCATGGAGAACATGAACTTGTCTGTTTGGAAAAATACCAACAAATATGCCAGTATTGAAGAATACCAGAACATGCCTTTTGTGGGAAATTTGTACAGTTGTTCATGAATATTCTCAGCACAAAAATTGTTGTAGTCGAACTCCACTGTGGAGTTTTCCTCTATAGAGAAGATAGATAGATAACCCAAGATTGGGTCATCTACCCACTCATCCGAGTAGTACCCAAGTAGGCTGCAAAGGGAGGAGATAATATTATTTCCTTTTACTAATAAAATCGACGATTGATAAGGGGGATTTTCTTTGGGTAATGGGGCTCTCTCATGGAGGAAAAGTTCAAAAATCTGCACTCTTTGGGGTAAATACAACTTTTGATACAATTCGGTTAGGATTTCGAGGGTAAAAGGAGTCTAGGATTTAGTTCTGGTTAGTTGTAGCATCTGGTCAATGGCCTCGGGAGTGATAGTGAGTAGGGTCTCTCTAGAGGATGAAACAATAGCTCTCTAGTCAAGAAGGTAATGTTCTTGGCACTTGAGGGTGAATTCATGAAAATAGTGAATTTGGGGAAATAGATACAAGGGGAGATTGGACTCCCAGATTCTAATCTCAT
>JASDQU010013193.1:78184-103420 GCA_032191745.1 Picea mariana
TTTGTGTGTGATAAAGTGATGAAATGTGCCAAATTTTAATAATTTAGGTGTGAATTTGCAACATGTGGACTTCCTGTGGTCCTTACAAATATTTTTTTACCTATATTACTAAGTTTCATTACTACAACCTTGTGAAATTTTAAAATCCCTAAAGAAATAACATGTGGACATATGGTTCCTTAACAATCCTTTAAACTCCCTAATGTTATTTACACTTAGAAAGATTGAAAAACTATCCTAGATTGCAAGCATGTGGGAATGTATTGGCCCATTACTTTGATCTTTAAAATCTCCTAGTGATGTAAACTAAGAAAGCGATTTCAAGAAACTATCCTAATTTTGAAACATGTGGGCATGTATGGGCCCTTACAAATTTAAGATGATTTCAAAAAGAAACTAAGAGGATCCCTAGGGGGGATTTGACCTCTCCTAAATATTTTTGTTTAAGGGAGATGAAATGTCCCCTTAACCACCTTTCTGATTCTCAATATCGATCTATGGTGCAAGAGAAGAGCATACTAAATGATCAAAGTTGATTTATGGTCCCAATGCAAGTGTTTTTATATGCGATAGCAAATAATCACAACTTAACTTTTACAAACCAAACAAGCCATCCATGTGGCAACCAAAGTGAAAGAGGAGAAAATATGGTTCTTTTTTACCCCCTAAGTGCCTATGTTTAGCTAACCTTTCATATGGGAAAGGATTCTAAGTGGAGTGCATTTACAATTTGCATGAAAGAAAGAATTTCAAGGTTAGGGGCCTTCAAATCATCACTAAAACTCTTACAATTTTGAACTCTGGAAATGTCCACGGGTTACATTTCAGATAGATGTGTAGAATGAACAAAGAACATAATCCTTTTTGGCACACAGTGCATAGAGAAAAGAAGCCTTTTGGGTTCACAGTGCACGTCTATTGGCTGGAATAACCACGCATATTCTGATATGCATGGGGGGTGGGGGATTTTTGAGTGAAATTCTCCTCCTCTAGCTCAAAACTTGGCTCGTGACAGGAAAGGCTAGGCCGATTTTGGTACCTGCAAGACAAATGGATAAAAAATAAGTGCTCTCTAAGCCCAAATAGGGTGTAAATTGATACCTTCCCCAGCATGGTTTCCAATCTATTGAGTCTGTTTCATCGCTAGGGTGATCAAAGCAAGGGCACTTGCATGCCTACTTGGGCCTGCTAGACAAGACAAAGGTTAGTGCATGGGTTAAACAAACCAAACACATGAAATAAAAAACTAAATAAACTAAAACAACTAAGGAAATAAAAATAGAATGCATAAGAAACTTTTAAAACCATAAACAATCAACGAATGACCAAGATTATGCCAACAGTGGATAACTATATTATTTGGAAAAACACCATAGAGAAATGAATACTTATGAGTCCCCTCTTCCTCCTTGGGAGGGATCTTGAGTTCCCTAATGGACATATCTTCTTATAATGGTATAAAAGAAAGAAAATGTTGAAGAAATCAATTCCTACTCCCTCAAGAGGTGAGTGTAATGGCCTATTGGAATGTTGCGAGAGTGATCCTAGGAGAAAAGAGGATTCTCAAGGGAGGATTGAGGCAGCATAACAATACTATGAAAATATCAATTTATTAGTGAACCCATGGCCTCCATTTATAGAATTTCTTCAAGGAAATATTCAATTGGTTCTTTGTGTGAACAAGGGGCCCTTTAGGGCACCCTTTGGTCCTTGACCATCCCCCCATTCGGATTCAGCTCAAATTTGAAGGTCATATAAAGTTAGGAGTTGGTCCATAAGTGGATGAGGAGCTGACAAGAACCATAAATGCATCATTCATAGGAGTGTGAGAATTTTCTCGTACACAGTCGCGTATATGGTGTATTGTTCACTCTACAGGCTTCTTTGGCCTGTGCACTGTGCGTTCGCTTCCTTTAGTGAGTTAGAGCATGTAAATGTTTGCCCAAATGTATAGTTTTTGCCTCTTGGAAATGCATTTTGGTGCTGCAGGTGAACTAATAGTTGTTTGATATTTCTGTATTTATGTAACAATTTTCATGCAATGTTGGGGAAAAAATTTTAGTGATAACATATACCCCAACAAAAATGGGGAAATATCAAAACTTAGGTCCTAATCAACTCGAAAATCTAGTTGATCATAGTATCGTCCATACCAATGAAGAAGAGATTCTTCTGCAAACATGCAACCGTCCATATGACATGCCTTCTGACTCTACCTCGACCACCTTAGAAACAACTCCAACTACAGTAGGACAACCATTGATGAACCCATTCCCTAACAATGAACCAAATCCTCGTATACCCCACATTCCTTTGAGACAAAATGTACATAACTCTCATGCTAGGGAAACCCATAATTAAATTCTGGTCAATGACTTAGCACAATCTCCTGTAGACATGTATGTGTTAGAGGTCCTCCAAACCTTCCCATAACAGTGAAAATACTTGCTTTCTTTCTTATTGGAGGCTGACCCAACTGATACTCGACTAATCACCTTTGATTTATATAGAGGAGAACCATGCCTCCCCACTGTGGTAGCCTTTCAGATACTAGTTAATATCTAAAACATCACAGTTCATCTATGTATCATTGATGAAGGTGCATCCACATGCATCATGTCCAAATTAGTATGACAGAAAATTAGCTCACCTGAGCTAGTACCATCTGCCATCACCCCGAGAGATTATGATGGTCGACCCTCATCCCCTGAAGGGTTCTTCCAAAATGTCATCGTAGAAATTGGTGGCAAAACCATCCTGATTGACATTGAAGTTATCGACTCCCTACTTGATTACAATATTTTGTTCAGGCATAGCTACATGTATGCTATGAAGGTGGTATCATCTTCTGTGTTTCATACAATAATGTTCCCCCATAATGGAAAAATCGTCATCATCGACCAACTTACACATTATGAGCCTAATCATTCCGCCAACATGGATAAAATCCTCCCTCTTGTCCGTACTATCTTGGATTCCTTTCCAGTCATGAACATTGGCCATAGAATATTAAAATACACATCCTTGTTAGGAACTTATCATGGAGCACCACCTTTCCTAAAACCATCTATTTCAACACAAGTGTGTGTAGTTTCCTCTAACAGAATAAATATCAGAAATAATACTCCCCTCACTGAGGACCCTCCACACATCGAAGTACCACCAATTGGAGAGCTACTACCTCAAAAACTCCCTGAGAATACCAACACACCACTTCTCCCATATTTTCCCCCTCTCGAGGGGAAAATCCCAGTTTGGGAGACAGTCCCCCAAGCCATTACCCAAATCCCATTTTTCTACTCCCCATCAGGAGTCCAAGCATTCCAAGTTATTTCTACCCTCACCCTTAATAATATGTTCCTCACCATACCTGTATGGTATATCGACCCAACCTCTATGGTCCCTACACCATCTCTCCCTCCTCATATAGAGGGATTACCGATGCAGATCCCAATACAGGATCCTACCACATCACCCGCACCCACAACTAGCGAAAACACCACCACTACTAGGGGCAGACGAAGGAAGAATGATCCCATAGCTCCACTCCCTTCCCAAGATCAACATCCTTGCACATTATGTGAAAGAGAAGGCCACCCCAATAACATATGTCCTACCCTTCCCGAGTTACACAATATTATCCAACTCCTTAAGGAAACCCCATTTCTTGCCACTCCACCAAGTACATCCACTGCTACTACAAAGTCCTCAACCACTCAAAAGAAAGGGTTATGAACCAATTTTTCTTGTGCCATATGCTTAGAATATTTCCATTACACTCATCATTTCCTAGCTCTACCTCAATTCTGCGAAAAATTAGCCATAGTACGCCACAAATCTCAGCCTGAGACCTCTTTGACACTCCCTACTGATCCTCACATTATTGACATTCATTATATTTTTTTGTACATCCCCAAGAAAATGAGATATCATCCACATTATTATGACATTTGGTTTATTTCAAACAAGTCATCACACCCTATACATGATATCCCTTCTACGTCCTCACCCCTTGTAGACAATAACACTTACACGTTGATGGTTCCCCTTTCTATCTCCCAGGATCTTGTGTATTCTCACAATTTCCTCTGCGATGAAGATATCTTGGAGGAACTGACTACCCCTAATTTCCCTTTTAATTCTCTCCATCATCGAGAACTTTTCCTCTCACAAGAGGTATTTCACCCTCTTGATCAAGCTTCCATGTTCATGATCAAAACTAAGGATTTTATTTCTCCGAGGCATGTTTACTAGTTCACAAACCCTATCCCTTCCCCTGATGCTTTTGAAGAAGGAAACAAGGCCAACATCTCCCCCACAGTCAAAATTGACATTTCCATTAAACCAGGCATCGTAGAAGAGATCACCATCAATGTCACATTCTCCCCTGAAGAAATCATTTGTTACAAAGCTCTCTTTCAGGAATACCGGTAATTTTTTTCTTGGTCATATATAGAGATGCCTGTCCTTGATCCTTCTATAGTCAAAAATCAAATACACACATGGCCAGATATCGCCCCTGTTTGTCAAAATCAATGCCCCCTCAACCCATCCAAAGCTGCGACTATCAAAGACGAAATTGACAAATTACATGCTACCAGGTTCATTTACCCAATTTCAAACACTTCTTGGGTCTCCAACCCCGTCCCTGTTAAAAACAAATAGGGAACTATTCATGTCTGCACATACTTTCACGACCTCAACCATGTTTGTCCCAAAGACAACTTCCCAACCCCCTTCGTTGACCAAATAATCAATGATTGTGCTGACCACAAGGCACTATTCTTTATTGATGGGTTCTTCGAATACAATAAAATTCAAATCCACCTAGCAGATCAGTACAAAACTACTTTTACAACCCCTTGGGGTACCTTTGCTTATCACGTCATGCCCTTTGGACTCAAAAATGTCGGTGCTACTTTCCAATGGGCCATGACCTATGTTTTTCATAATATTTTTCGCATAATTCTCGCTTACTTGGATGACCTCACTACTCGATACAAAAAACAAACCCGACATTTAGATGACTTACACATCATTTTTCAATGATGTCGCCAATATAATATCTTCTTGAACCCCCTCAAGTGTGCCTTCTATGTTACTATTGGGTGCCTCCTCAGGTTCATTGTCTCCCAACAAGGCATTACTATGGACCCCCTCAAGGTCCAAGCTATTACATTAATCCCACCACCTAGGACTTTACGGAAAATGTAGAGACTACAAGGAAAAGCCAACTTTTTACATCGCTTTTTCCCAGATTATGCCACTCGCGCACATGGTTTTCTCTTCTTACTGAGCCATGATATCCCATTTTGATGAGAAAAACATGCTCAAACAACTTTTGATGATTTAAAAGCGGCCCTATGCAATGCCCCCTTGATTAGTCCCCTAGACTATGATCGTGATTACATCCTCTACTTATCATCCTTTGTTGTTTTAGTCACATGAGTCCTCATCCAATTAGGGTATGATGGGCATGAACATGCGATTTACTACATTAATAAACACCTTTCAGGACCACCCTTGAAGTATAATCATGATTAAAAACTCACACTAGTAGTTGTCCTCGCAGTCCAAAAACTGTGGCATTACATTCTTCTTCGAACTACCAAGGTTGTAGCAGATTCCAACCCCATGCAGTACTTGCTCAGTCAGTGACATATCAATGAAAAAATTTCCATATGGATTTTTATCCTTAGGGAATATGATCTAGAGTTCTCTACTGCCAAAAGAAATAAATCGTTGGTCCTAGCTGAACTCATTACAACTTTTCCCTCAGATGCCAAAGCTTCCCCTATCATTGAGGATTTCTCCGAAGAACACCACTTTATCATCTCCTCAGATGACCCCTAGTATGATGAAATTCTCATCTACCTTCATACAAAAAAGTTTGGGTCTAATCTTTCTCGAGATGAACACCGACGCATTCTCCATCAAGATCCCTGATACCTCCTCATGAGACATATTCTCTACCGATGAGGGGTCAATACCATTCTTCGGCAATGTCTTACCATCGACGAAGATGAAAAAGTCCTAAATAATTACGACAATGGCGCTTGCAGTGGTAACCTCTCGGGTATGTATACCAACCAAAAAATCATTCGAGCCAGATACTTCTAGCCCACTTTGTTTCATGACTTCATCTATGCTGTCAAGCGATATGATTTATGCCATATTTATGCAAACAAAGAAATATATCCGCCAACTCTTCTACACCCAGTCATCACGACCGACCCCTTTTGTAAACAGGGCATTGATTTCATGACTTACAATCCTCCATCTAGTAACAGACACAAGTACATTGTGGTGGCCAATTATTTCACCAAATGGGCCAAAGCCATGGCCACATTTAACAACACTGTTGACACATCAATGAATTTTTTCTTCAACCATGTCATTACCCAGTTCAAAGTCCCACAACAATTAGTTTCCAATCATGTTACTGATTTTGAGAGCGAGATCTTTGCAGAAATATCCTCAAAATTGGGCTTCACCCATGAGTTTTCCTCCCCATACTACCCTCAATCCAACAGACAGGTCAAGTTTGTCAATAAAGTCCTCAATACCATGCTACAACACACTATTAACAAACATAATACCAATTGGCATCATAAGGTGTTTTTAGCTTTATGGGCCTATCCACCTTGTCCATAGGATCGAATCCACACTCCCCATCGAGTGTGAAATCCCCACATTATGCACTGCCATAGAGATCTTACCTGACACTAATCCAATGGAGAAGTGTCTATTGACCTTAGAGTCCCTTGATGAAGATCATCCAGCTTCATTACAGCACAACGAGGAAGCTAAAAAATGATCCAAAGCCACCTTCGACTGCCACGTCAACCTTCTCTCATTTAACAAATGTGATCTTGTTTTAGCCTATGATATTGCCCACGACACTCTTGGCCATGGGAAATTCGAGTCACTATGGCATATCCCCTTCATCCTTCAACATTGCCTCACTAAAGGCACTGACATCTTGACCTCTCTAGAAGGCTTCCATCTCAAGGAACTCTTCAACGGGTCATACTTGAAGAAGTTTTACGCGTAAGAGTAGCCCCCCTACCTTAGTTTTCTCTTTGTACACATTTGAAGAGTTTTTAGTCTTATTTACTGCCACCACTCCTGATATATGATATATCATTTGTGTTATTGAAATATGCATCATCCATCAACCTACCACATTGGTTACACTGACAATGTCAGCCACTAGACCCAGAATATTGCTTCGGTCGCTTGGGCCCTCTATACCCCCTCACATGTGGTACTCCATTCCAGTGGAATATTTTTAGGGCTGACCACCAATAACCAAGATGAATACAACGTCGTCATTGGTCTCCTCGTCGAGGCCAGTCACTACCACATTCGTCACCTTAGCATTTTGTTAGATTCCCAACTCATCTTCTTGTAGCTCAACAACATGTATCATGTTCACGATCCTTGCCTCTTCCAAAAATACCTGCAAGTTAGACTCATATCTCACAACTTTGATTCCATCACATTTACAAATATTCCAAGAAACCTCAATCAAGTAGCAGATCACATGTCTAACCTAGTATTATATTGGAATTTATCACATTAAAAACATCATATACATAGCATGATACATTTGTCAAAAGATAGCAATAGACATCATAAATCATCAATGCAAAACACAAAGACATGCATGGTAATTAATATATCCACCATATATATCATCAAGATCATAAATGTTTTACACAAAATATATATACAACTTCTTGTAGGTTCATGAGTCCCATCATCCCTATGAGTACAAAAAATGGGTATCAAATACCCTATACAAAATTGGCCTCCCAAAACCTGTACATCCAAACTCGACACTCAAGGTGCCCCTAGAGCTCCCCTCCAAGGTCCTTTGTTAGTCAGAGGTGCCTTACCAACTAGGGGGGGCCTAGCTCTAGGAGGCATTCGACCAGTCATAGTTTCCCCCACCACTGCTGCCCTATGGATCAACGCCCTCCACTACGTCGATACCCCCACAAAATGGTCTAGGACCTCCTCATCCTAAATATGGGCCCATACACCCTCTGGTACCCCCTAAAGAACCCACTCAAACCATCAGAGCAGATCCTCTAGCATGGCCTCAATGTCTCCTATGGCTCTCTGGACAACTCGACACCGACATCATCTCACTGATGCCTCTTCCTAGCCCTTGGCTCTGCGGGATCCTCTCGAGCCGGCACCTGAATGACCTCTACCTCTCGACTCCAGGGTGCAACATTTTCAAAACAACACAGATAGAGTGTCAACATTCATATAAATTTCTGATCAACACTATCTACCAAAATCACAAAAGAAAATAACACACATAGCTCTGTGGTCCCAATCCTCCCTAGAAGGCAGTACCATGTAGGGGTCCTGTCTGTAATCCATACCAGCGTATGGATACTGGAGAATCACATGTGGCATCTACCGCTGCACTTGAGAAACCATAGCTGTGAATTAATGGCCACCCTCACCCCCTCCATGTCGAGCCAATACATGGTCCCATCACATCAATCACGACTCTCAATGTGACACTGGATCCAATAGAATCCGTAGGTGCAATAGAGGCACCCTCTCAAAACACCAAGCCACCAAAACTGACTTGAATGAAAAATCATAGGAATTGGCATGTCAACATTGGTTCAACTGGGACACCATTTGGGTATGCATCAGCACACCCCATGCAAACAGGTCCCCATCCAAGACCTCCTCAACCACCCTCAACTGACCAACAGTTATATGCTGAGTGCCCAAGGATCCATAGATCCTCACCACCATGGCTGCGATGCACTCGATTAGCAAGTCATCTATAGCCTCAATCCACATGACCTAACCTGACATAGGGTTTGGCCCAGAACAATGTCAGGCTACGATGGTATCCACCCTATCCTCCCATGGAAGATAGGGATCCATGACCAAAACCCTCCCCCAGAATGGGAGTCCTATAAAAAAATAGACATCCTCTGCTACAAAGAACGTAAGATGCTCCTGCCACACCACAAAGAACCGCAGATTAGTGCTCCACATCCTAATCAAGAACTGGAGTAGGAACACCTATGACTGTATTGGAGGATGGTCAAAAAAATTGAGCAACCCAAAGGATTCCAAGTGTCTACATACTCCAGGATGCTCCCTCACAACCTCTCTCAAGCGGTCCCGGTCCTGCTCTTGCTAGTGAACCGACATCGTACTCACCTCTGCTGGTCACCTACATTCACCCAAGAAAACCTGGTCAGCCACATCATACATAAAAAATCATCAACATCACAAACCCATATACCCCTGATCCTCCACACAGTGTGCGACTTGCCCCCTTCCAGTTGTGCATCAATGCATGACTGTTCTTCAAACAGTTGCACACTAATGCACAACTGTCACACCCACAACCACACATAGGTGCACAATTGTCTCTCCTATGGGCACACATTCAATGCACGCCTGTTTGTCCTATGCATGTGCCCATATGCGCGGATGTCTCCAACACAGCCACACATTATGTGTTGGTTTCCTCACCACAGTCGCGCATTCCTTAGTGCACGACTATTAGGAAGAAATCCACACATAATGTGTAGGAATTTAGGTTTTACCTGCACACACATGCACGGGTATTCCCCTTTTTCCCGCACACTAGTGGGCCCCCACCCTTAAAAATGTTGTAAAACCCTCCATATAGCCCCTACCTCACAAATATCAAATTAAAAAAATGCAGGATGATAAGGGTACCAACATGTATCTTGCAACTTCTGAATCAGTAGCCTCATGCTCCCATAATATCCAAATCACCTCACATCTCTCTCACCAGATCAACAATAGTGTCAGGTATAAATGAGGTGGCATTGTGGGCCCATTATCCATATATAAGCCCTTTTTCCCAACTTCCACATTTTGTTACTAGAGACCAGAGCCTCCATTTTTTGATATGTTCTCAGCCACGAGATCCCTATCTAGCCATATACACATTCACATTCCCCAGGTTATCATCTGTACTTTTCTCTAGAGGAAAATGTTTCTAATTCCATGTTCAGGTAGGCATGCTCACTTTCAATTTTATCAAAAATATGTTATATGTTCTTTATCATTAGATATTTTTCACGTCGGGTATTTGGATTTTATGTGTGAAGGTACTTGTTCAACAAGCTTACAACCCCTTCAGGTTTATGAATGACATTGGCATGTAGTTACTCCCTCTGTAAATAATTTCATACCCCAATCACACCCTCTGACATTTTCCTTTAGGGTCTCTACATTAGGATCTGTAGTATCTTTACCTCTGCCACATTTTGGTACTATCAACCGATAACACTCTCCCCCACATGAGTTGTCCCATTCATAGTTCCCCTTGGCAACTTGACACTCATGCTAATTTCACCCCCTAGGATTGGGAGTCCTGATAGTATTTTTCACTTCCTAGAATGAACCCCATACTTATTCTTATCATATTTCTAACCTTCCCAATGGAATCCCTGGGTCATATCATCTTACACTTGGTTCTATTGACTTCACCCCCACATTTTCATTATCCCTCCATCTTATCCACCATCAAATTTCCCATTTTCATATTGTACTCCATCTATTTACCTAATACAGAAACCCACTCATGGGGCCCCACCCTCCACCAATTCGCTTTCACAAACTTGTTCTCTAGAAGACCAAGCCATCTTTCACCGGGGAACCCATTTTTGTATCTATATACTCAACCCAATTTATTCTTTTATTTATTTGGTAATTATATAAATCCCTTGTTTCCAACATATAAATAGCATTTTAGTCATCATCCTTGATGACCTTCTTTTACCTAGAAAAAGAAACCCATGTGTCCCTTGGTTGGGGAATCCACCCTTTTTTCATATCGACATCGTTAACAAACCCCAAGTATACCTAATCCATGTACCCACGATCTCTGAGTTTTCCCACTTTTTTAGCCTTCGACACAATTTAACCCCATATCTAGTCATCCCCCTGATGCTAGATCCAGTTTTATAGTTGCTGGAAATCATCCCTCAACACCCCAACCAAGGGAATTCTTGAGTCCCATAATGTCTTGAATTCATCCATGCTACCCATCAATACCCGATATCACCCATTACTCAGTGGATTTCAAGAATCCCTTTGCTTATTGAATGTCATGTCTCCCTTCCTATTGACATCAACACTATTTCCAGAAGGGATGAAGTATCTTGTCTCTCATTACCTTTTCAATAAGGAGTCTTGGACGACACGTAGAGAGTCATCATCACTTTTTGATTTCGTTGACCCCCATAACAATTGAATTCAACAAAATCTCATGTTAAGGTGGGTCTTACTACATGACCGTTGCATCTTTCCATACCATCCGAAGACATATGATTTGTTAGGCCATAAATGCCTAAGAGTCATCGACAATTCTTACTATCATTCTTTACTCACTTCAAATCCATTTCACCATTTAGAACTATCATCTGTTGTTATCAACCTCAGAACTCTCAAGAAGACGATTCATGTATAAATCAATGTAATGTATGTTGTAGATAAAAAATTTCTTCATTAAGAAGAAGAGGGGAAGAGAAAATACTCTCAAAGTTTCCTGGGAGAAGATTGTAACCTTGTTTTTGTTATTTCTAAAGATTAATAGAAACTTTGTTTTCTGTGTATCTTGTATGTGTGTGTATTTTGTGTGGTCTATGAATGAATATTTGTTAATATGCTTCAAGTTTCAATTATTTATCTTCTATAAGTTTAGTGAAAAGTGTGAACAGAGAAGGTGCAAGGTGTGCGCAGAGACAATGCAATATGTTTAGAGCTCGAGATATTCTTAAAGATCAAGTAACAGAAAAGAAGTACAAATGTGCACAAGTCTAATGCAAGGTGTGCAGAGGCCAACACTCTTTAATAATTAAGGGTGTAGAAGGAGATAGTGCAAGGAGTTCACAAGAGAACTTATTATAAGTTCCATTCCAGGAGGGAGATAATAAAGTGTTCACAGGTGCATATTTTATGCAAGATAAATCTCAGGAGAGATAGTGCGATTCTGCATAGGGAAAGCGCAAGGAGTGGTCGAGGTGAATTTTAAAGGTCCCAATATCAGGAGAGTTAGCGCAAGGAGTGCATAGGTCCATAAAGTTTCAAGGTTCAAAATCGCAGGAGGGAAACACAAGTGTGTGTAGGATTTCACTTCATCAAAGTGAATGAAGCTTAGGAGGGAAAGTGTCATAGAAGTTCCAAGGTGGGAGATTAAAGATTGAAGAATTCCTTCATTTGAAGGATCGAACAGTTGGATTCCAGTTGTAGAAAGCCCAAATTAATATTGGTCATAGATCAGAGTCGACCATTTGAGGAAACAAGTGTTGTGTTGGATATTAGAATCCAAGTCACCAAGGGTTGTTGATTGGGTAATCAAATCCTAGCCGTCTATCACTGTGGTTCATTTGGGGTATTGAATCATCATTAGGTTTTAGACCCTAAACTCCCAAGAACCATTAATCTAGTATTTTTGGCTATGAATGAGTGTGAGATTCAGATCAAGCCTTGATCATAGGAGAGCGAGAGTCGTCGATCTGGGAAGTGCCAAATCTAATCATATCTGTTGGTCGTAGCATTGAGCGTCTTCCTAGAGATCAAATCCTCGTTGTTGGTAAGAGTAGTGAATTTTTGTTGGAAATCAAGTCCTGGTCGTCATTCGAAGAGTGCCATAACCAATATTAGTCGTTAATAGGGGAGAGAGTTGCGGTTATAGGGTTTAAGATACCTAAACCCCTCTAGCCATCATATCTTGATGAGTCATATTTAGCCGTTGAATTGGAGTAGTGGAGGAAGAAGGTAAGACCCACAGGTGTTGGTTACATTACTTTATGACTGGATTTCACCAGTTAAGATTTAGATTAATTAGAAGTGTTCATTATGGGAAACTCCGATGCGAAAAATCTGATGGTGCCTGGTTAAGCATTAGGCTCTAGCCCGCGGTCACGTGCACACTCTATTGGGAAAATGATCTTCGCATGTTTGAATTTTCATGCCTCTGAGTTGAAGGGGGAAATGTAGTCACAAAAATTGGTCACATATGTTGGAATATTAAGTGCTTGGGAGAAAGAAAAATAAGAACAAGCCCATGTTTCAGGGATTTCTAACCCGATTATGCAAAATGAATTAAAGGGCCTATGTGGGATTCGAGAGCCAATTCGGCTCCTATGGAAGAACCATATATTGGGAGGTTACATGAAACCATAGGGGGTTTGCATCACATATTATAGTTTTTCCTCCTAGCCTTAGACTATGCTGCTTATAACTCAACAATAGGTCACCCCCAAGCCAGGAATAAACTCCACCAGGGAAAAGGATTCCTAATCCAACCAAGGTCCATAATCAATACCAACATGGTCTAGGAAAAGGTAGAAAACCTCAACATAACTCCAACCTTCATCTTCTCATTCCCCATCAGCCTGTACAACCCATGGTATTTTCCCTGTTCTCTACACCATGACCCCTTTAGCTGCATCACTACCCTTCCAGGGCTCCAACATAGGTCGGTCGAGAATGCTCAGAGAATTGTGGCTCCAGTAGTTCTATATGCCCTTAGAGGTCTCTAGGTAAACTCCAAGCCTCACACTAGGGAACCTTTCCCCACACTCCTCCCTCTAGGGCTCTAGCCTTCTCTAAGGAAACCCAAGGAGAAGTGTACACACACCCAGATCCACCTAGGATCTACAGTGTAATTTTATCTCCATAGATCCATTCTCCATGATGGTCATTTTCCCCTCTAGAGTGAATGACTAGAGAATGAGATTAGTAAGGATGATAGCCTGTAAGGTATCAAATCTATTAAAATAGCAGAAAATAGAAATATTGAAGAGAATAACAGTGGAACAACATAATATATGAAACCACAAAACCAAAATAATACCTTTATTGATAGAAAAAAATGTTCACTTGCATATTTGAGGGGGAAACCTCCAACAGAGCAACGCTCTATTATAATAATTATCAAGACAAAAACTTATCATTCTATCGACTGCTGTTTATACTAAATCTATCTACCAAAAGAATAATAAAGAAGAATATCTTCTAGAAGCGATGTTGAAGAGAATATAAATGATCATATTTGGAAATATGATCAATGACCACCATGATGATGGATTTATTTCCCGATTTAGGTATGCAAACAATGAAATCCATTGAAATATCCCTCCAAATAGTGGTTGGAATCGAAAGCGATTGTAGTGTGTTTGGGGATTTAATTGTTTCTCCCTTGTTGCGTTGACAGAAATCACATTCCACCACAAAGGTGCAGACATAGTGCTTCATACCATCGCCAAAAAAAGAATGTTTGATGCTGTCATAGGTTTTGGTAAACCCTAAATTCCCACCTATGGGTGTAGCATGAAACTCAGAAAGCATTGTGGATTTATGTTGCAACTATTTTCTTAAATACAAACAGCCTTTGTAGATAAGCTCGTCAATGTGCCAATAGTACTCTAGAGAAACTGGAGAATTGTCTTCTGATTGTTGGATAAGATGTGACAGTTTTGGATATTGCAGCCATTTCTGGAAAACAACTTGGAGCAAATATGGTACAATGAAGTAGAGAGAAAATAGGGACCCTTCATCTTGATATTTCCTTGAAAGAGTGTCCATAAACACATTGTATTTTCCTTTCTTGTAAATGATATCATAATCATATCCAAAGAGCTTCGTCACCCATTTTTGTTTCTTCGAGGATGAAATTCGTCGCTCCAAAAAATACTTGAGGCTCTAATGATATTTCTTAATTTGGAACCATTGCCCCAATAGATAAGGGAATCATAGATCCACATCATGCATAATGTCCATAATTTCCTTTTGATATATTTATTGGCCCAAATGGAACTCCGACAATTGTTTGCTAGTGAAGTCCAAAGGCCATCCATATTGGATAAGTACAGCTCCAATTCCTTTCCCTGAAGCATCACATTCCACGAAAAATTTCTTTTTGAAGTCGAGAAGGGATAGGATAGGAGTAGTGCACATAGCCTCTTTCAAGGATTGGAAGGAGTGATCATTTGTTGGAGTCCAAGTGAAAGCATTATTTTCAAGGAGAGAAGTGAGAGGTGTTGTAATGTTTCCATAATTCTTAACAAACTTGCAATAATAGCCTGTTACATTGAGAAACCCATGCAAGGTCTTGTGATTATTGGGATGAGGCCAATACTTCATAGATTCTATTTTATTAGGATCCACCTTGACACCATCCTTTCCAACAATATGATTCAATTAGTCCACTTCCGAGGCTCCAAAATCACATTTTGATTTCTTGAGGAAAAGTTGGTGCTAAGAGAGTATATGAAGAACTTGATCCAAATGGGAAATATGGGTTTTCCATGTTTTACTATAGATGAGAATATCATCAAAGAAAACCAATAAAAAATGATGGATAAAAGGATGGAAGACATGATTCATGAGGCTATGTAAAGTGGATGGAGAATTACACAATCCAAAGGGCATGACCAAGAACACATAGTGGCCCTCATGATTTCAAAAGGCATCCTTAGGAATGTCTTCCTCTTTCATACGTATCTGGTGGTAGCCAAAAATCAGATCAAGTTTAGTATAGTATTAGGCATCACTTAATTCATCTAAGAGATAATCAATGACATAAATGGGAATTTTTTATTTCATAGTGAGTTTTTTGAGGGTAGAAAGTCAAGACACATGCACCAAGAGCCTTATTTCTTAAGTACCATGACCACAAGAGAAGAATAGGGGCTGGTACTAGGACGGATAATACCCATGATGAGAAATTATTGAACAATTTTCTCGATTTCATTTTTTGGGAAAAGGGATGATGATAAGGGAGAACATTAGGAGGAAGGTTGTTGGGGATGAGGGGAATGGAATGATCATGAACACCATGGGAAGGGGGAAGTCCTTGTGGAGTGGAGAAAACAACTTGATGTTTGGAGATGATGAATTGGAGGTCATGATGCACAGAGGGTGTCTCATTGTAATGAATGGAATGGATTTGTGTAATAATTCTAGAATTACCTTTCTTGAAGATTTTTCCCATGCGATGGGAACTAATGATTTCAGGGGAGCCTACGGTGATACCTTAGAACCTAAACTTTTGGCTCTCCTGGTTGAATTACATGGTCAATTCCTTAAAATTCTTGAGGATGGGACCAAGAGTCCATAACCATTCTACACCAAGAATAATGTCACAACCACCTATGTCGATAGAAAACATATGATATTTCATGTTGTACTAATCAATTTGGAGACACACATTTTCACAACGCCCCCCACATTTCATGGAACCTCCATTCGCAATCATGATTTGAAATTTGTTGACTACACGGATATAGAAATTAGTTTCCTGGGAAATCTATCGATGAATATAATTATGGATGATGCCACTGTCAATGAGGATGATGACATTTTGATTCTTAATGTAATCAATTATCTTGAGGGTTTGGGGAGTAGAGAATCTAGCGATAAAATTTAGTGAAATGACTAGTTCAACTTCTGGGGGGTCTAAGGGCAAAGTAATATTAGTTGGCTCTGGTAACTCGACCATAAGGGGGGGCCTCTACCTCTTCTTCAGAAACATCCTTAGAGATGGACATAAAAGGATCACTTGTGCCCCATAAAATATTTTTCATCACAATTATAACAGAGTCCCTTGAGTTGGCATTCATCATTGTCTTCTCAGGTCAATTTATGGACCTTTAGTGGAAGGGAAGGAGGGGTTTGAGTGGTAGGTTTGGGGAAGGGAAGAAAGGAAGGTTTTTTGTTTTGAGAAAAGACAACCTATTTTTCATCCTTATCTCTTTTAGTAGCTTCCACCCAACTCTAAGGGTGAGACATGAGGACATAGGCATGAATCACATCCTTGAGGCCACTAATAAAGCATTCCTATAAAAAAGCATCAGACATGCCCTCTGTGCGAAAATCCAACTACTCAAAAGTAGTTATAAATTCTTCCATTGTGCCACATTGTTTCAACTTGGTCAAATGACCTAAATGGTGGGTGTCAGTGTCAAATCATTCATAAATCTATGCAACAAATTGTTTTCAAGACACATACCCTTGGTGGGCATTTTTTCTCCATTTCCAACGTTCCATATCTAGAAGGAGAAAACCATACCGGAGTTTGAACAACTCATCAGTAATGTCGTACAAAGATAAATAGTGTTCCATATGAGTGACCCAACCTATGGGATCTGAACTGTCAATTTTTTTCACCTCAACGCGAGGGAGAGGAAGGTCTCGCTGAAAGTGGTTGGAAGGAAAAGATACGGGTTGGGAGGATTCAATACCTTTAGGGTTATAAGTTGTGGTAGAAGAGAAGGGATCTAGGGTGGGCTTAAACAAGGCATTCAAAGTTGGATTTCTGACACATGGCATCCAATTGAGTGATGGATGTGGGAAGTGATTCAAGTAGAGAAATTTGGGAGTTGAGGTTAGAAATACTTGAAGTAATGGAAGAAATATAAATCCAGGTTGTCTCATTATATTTTTCCAAGGCAGTGATACGTTGTTCCCAATATTGGTTGTGGGTGTGGGCCATGGGAACAGGACAAGGGGAAAAGTGGGACCACACAGAAAGGGGTTACTAGTGAATTGTACCACTACGATCAATGAAAAGAGAGAAATTCAATGGGATAGGTTCCAAATAGGGGTGTTTGGAAGGGGTCAGGTCCACGAGAAAAAAATGATGAAAAATGATAGGTGCTATTGTGATCAAGGAGAAGAGAGGAATTCAATGGGATAGGTCTAAAAAAATGGTACAGGTAGGATCCAATCTTTTTTTGTTATTATTTTATTTTTTATGTTTTTACTCCTATGGATTTATACTCCTATCTAAATAATACTACAATGACAAAATGGCCAAATTCTTAACATGAAGAAATGTGTAGGAATTTTTCAACCTGAATGTAGGAGGCAAGGTTGCATGGTAGTAGATATTGTTTGTTCCTTTTCTAATTTGTTGCCATCCCAAAGGTTAGGATTTTTACGGTTTCTATAGAAATTTTTTTTCCATGTGTTATATGTCTCTAATACACATGTGGGGTTGAAAAATATTAATTGACTCAATATTTCAGGGAACCAACTAAGGAGGCCAAACCATACCCTTAGTTGTACTACCCGATTACCTAAGTAATAGAGAGTATCTTCCCAATTTTTGTTCTTGGTGTCACAATAGAAGTCACGTGGTTGGTCAATTTATCTATGGATGGATTTAGGATATCTAGGATGATTCATATGTAGTGTTTTTCTAATGCGCTACCACTCGAAGGGGTACCAACAGGGGTTACAAGGGTGGTCAACAATGTGCACTTAAGTACCACTTGTAGTTTTTGTGTTTATTCTTCCTCAACCATGGATTTATGTGTTGAATGATAGATCTCTGTAGATTTAGGACGCCGAAATAAGTGTCTACCTTGAAAAAAACATAACCCACAATTTTCTGCCAAGGAAAGTGCTCTGATACCACTTGTACGTTTACAATAGCATAAACCATAAATAATGTAGATAATAATAGTAGAAAAACACAATATATGAAACCACAACACCAAAATAATACCTTTATTGATATGAAACAATCTTCACTTGCCTCTTCGAGGGGGCAACCTCTATTAGAGAAACACTCTATTACAATAATTCTCAAAAAAACAACTTCTCATTCCCTCAACTCTTGTTTATACTAAATCTCTCTACCAAAACAATAATCTAGAGGAATATCTTCTAGAAGGGAAATATTATATTAGGTTTTATTACATTTGAGATATTATTCCTTATTATTAAGCCTTATTAATATTGGCCTTTACTACATGGAAAATATATTATTCTACCTATGTGATGTGTTAGGGAGGTTAGGTCCCTATCATAGCCTCAAAGCTTCCTTAATGTAAGTATGTGATGGAAGCATGGTACCAATGGTAGCAATAGAGAGTTCTCTTATTAACGTTCCTAATCATAATAGATAACATTCTCCTTCCCATGGTTGGAGAAAATGATGGGAATTACACTAAATGCCTACATTATATTTTATGTGCCTCAAATGACAATTGTCACTTCATGAAACCCCCTTTTCACCCACTTGGTGGTTCATTCCCTTTCTTTGGGAACTTAAGATAGCTTAATGTATCCCATAAATTATATTTAATGAAATATTATTAAAATATTCCCTTGGCCTAAGCCCCTTAGGCTTATCCCCTTAACCTAAGACTCTTAGCCCCCTTTCCCTCTCTAGTGTATTTTATCCCCTTTACTCTTTTGTCAGGTTGGTGTGCATCAATGATGTTATTTAATTAATATATAATTGTGGTTACATAACACACATGATAGGCTTACCTGCCTTTTAGAATCTAGATCACTATCCTATTTACTACACAGGCACTCTGGCCTCAAGTATCATGGCTCACCAGCCTATATACTCAATTACAATTGGGGTTTAGCCTAGGGGTATTACATTTACCTCCCCCTTATTTATGCATTTTCCTTAGTGCAGTATATACACGTACATTCATAATTCTTCAAAAGGAGCAGTGCCTTTGCTATTGAATTTGTTTGTCTTTATAGTGCTCTGCTTTCCAAGCACCCAATTGATGTCTTCATACTTCAACAGGAAGTCATTTTCTCTATTTTTTAGTGTTTGTTCATGAAATCATTTCCTCACTTTTGGGCTCTAAAGATGTCCTAACAAAACCTTAGTTTAACATTAGTTTATCAACCCAAGGATTCGTTTCTTCTTTCAAGAATATCAGCAAAGTCTATGCAGATAGTTGTAGAGGTTAAAATCGTGTAGCTAAAGCAAATTTGAGTTTATCAATAATCAAGTTCTTCACACATTCATTAAGATTCTGAAATTAAGATCTTACTCAACATAATTATAATCTAATCTATAACATGCTGTGAATTTAAGGCATTAACCAAATTGTTGAATTCATCTATCTAAGAAACAATAATCGAATCTATGAAGATGCTTAATAAGCTGATCTATCAATGATTGTCTAACCTACTAGAAAAGAACAACTAAGTACTGTAAAATTGAGAAGGAACAACAAATGTAACTTTAAGAGAAAGGAACAACAAATACTAATTCAAGCGAAAGGAACAACAAATGCTAACTTAATGAAAAGGACAACATATGCGAAAATGAGAGGAACTGTCAATCAAAAAACTACAACAATGAGAATTGGAACAACAATCGATTAGCATTCAATTGAAACATCTATCCTTTGTAATTAAATATCAAAACTAATTTATGAAATCATCAACACACTCACACATTTATCTTAACTGTTGCAAAGAGATTTAAATCATAGAAATGAAATCAAATTGATACAATTACATATTAAGATAGTAACTCCTTCTGACTGGTCCCACGGTCTTCATAAGTACTGCTGCTAGAAACTCAGTATTCAAAGATGGTAAAAATACTCAAAGCTTCTATTAATTCCATAACTGGTACAACATTTACATTACACTGCTTGTACAGAGCAATTAAGAGATCTGAATGCTTGGATAAATTTCTTCGATCCTTCTCTAGGGTTCATTTCCCTTTATATATTACAATGATATGGGTAAATTAAGCTATCATGAGGATTGAGAGATCCTCAGGATTGTTTTTACTATTTATAAAGATTACAAAATATAGAATCAATCTTCCTCAAATCTGCCTTGTGCATGATTTCCTTAACCTCCAATAGTCTACGCATATTCATAATCTTCTTATCTATTTTGAGTTTAACCAAATTGTCCATTTTTTCAATAAAATCAAACAATTCAAACTGAAATTCCTAAATTATCTAATATTACTCAATAATATTTCTAGAAGACTTTTTAATCTTTTTATTTCCTAATTATCTCTAATTAATGGAAAATTCAATCAAGATTATATCATAAACCATGGTGATAAGGAGGATATTTGTACCCTTTTCTCAACTCAACATACCCCCCAGCTTACCTTCTTGCATGTCCTCATGCAAGCAAATATTTTACATGTAAAGCAGTGGTGTTGAAGGGAGGAGAGGTATGTTCACCAGGTCTTCTGACCCCATTCTTTATTTTGAGCTCTTCAAAAGAAACTTCTTCCTCCTTCTTATGAATTTCATAATTACTCTCGTAACCTTTTGGAGGATACCAAATAATAGAAGGACTATATCTACACCCAATCCAGGTAGGCCCTTCATCTAGGATAATCCTAGCATACCTTTCCAACCTGAAGGTAGCTGCATGAAAGTTTTTGAAACCAAAGGGTTCCCTAGTCTTGACTGCATTTTGGGAGGCATCCCATATTAGTTTGGAAGAAGCAATAGATTCTTCTTTAATCTCCCTAAAATATTGTAGACCTGAACGTACAACCTGACGGTTGATAGGATCTAAGGATTCCACCACCTTGTATCTTTTCATAAATGTTTTGTGTTGCATAATGGTTGCAAAGGATTTAGGAGGTTCCCCTTTGATCCATAGGTCTAGCCCAGTCTCCCTTTTTAATAAAACCTTGTGTGCTTTAGCCCACCTGTTCTGGTTCTTGGTAAAAGACAAGAATGCTTGAAACTGTATGTCCCCAATGAAAGGATTAGGGTTCTCCTTTCTGTTTTCTCCCAACATGAAGTTGTGAAGGTATAGCTCACACAGAAAGTATTTCACTTCTTCTTCTTGTTCTCTAAAGCACGAAACAAACTCAAAAACAATGTTGAACTCAAAAGGTTTTCCTACTCTAATAGATTTTATTCTTAGCAACAAATAACGTTCTAATAAAAAAAATGTGTAATTAGTGGTAGGAGCCCTGCAATCTACTATGTCAGAATAAATAGAGAAAATTTATTTGACTTGCTCCAAAGCTTTATCTAACTAGCTCTGTACTTTCTTCACCTTTCCTTGAGCTCTATTGAGCTCAACAAAAGTCTTGTTCTCTGTTGTTGACATGGATTTAAGTTGTTTGACAACTTTTTGATGCTCTTCCATGGTTATGATTTCACTCCTGCATTGAGTCAGGGTCTGTTGGGTTTGTACCAGCTCTGCCTCTAACCTGTTAATGAAAGAACTCTATTTAGGAGATTTAAATTCTTCCTCAGTCTGAAAAATTGTCTCTTTTTTTGTTGGGGCATCTAGTTGAGTCTCTATATCAATTGTTTCCAAAGGAGAAGGAAACTATGTAGGAGGTACTCCCTCAGTTTGGACAGTTGTTTCTTCTACTGTTGGAATCTCTGTTTGAGTCTCTATCTCTACTTTTTCCAATGGAGCAAACAATTCTATCTGTGTTGCATCGTAACTGGTATGGACTGTCCTCCTAGGAAGTGGGTTCCTTCCCTGTGTTCTAGGCCTTTTGGATTTATTCCTTTCATAGTCCTTATCATCTTGCTCCAATTGTTTTCTTAATTCTTTAATTATTTCTTTAAGTCTACCAACTTTCTTCTTTAGTACTTTAATTGTTTTAACCCTTTTCCTAAACAACTTGTTTTCCTGTTTCAATTTTTTGATTTTATTGTGGCCTTTGCATGCTGTTTTCTGTTTGTGGGGAATGTCAAGGTTTTCCTCACCTTGATCAACTAATTATTGTTCCTCTATTTCTTTTGCATGCTATGTCTGTTCTACAAGGCTGTTTACCTCAATGTGAGGTTATGGTTGTGTTGTATCTTTGGGGAATGGCATCTCTATGTTAGGGAGGTCCAAGGTAAGGTTTCGAGAAGAAGTTGGTGCTTGGTGTTCTCCGGACCTGCTTGTGTCTTCGGTAACTGATGTTCCTAAATTCCCTAGTAATTGATCCATTTCTACCTTAGAACTTTTTAAAAACTGTTTTGTAAGGTTTCCAAGTGTTGGTTGTTCTGTCTATGCATTTTCTTGAGTGTCTTGTGAGGATTGTTCTATCTACATAGCTTCCTGAATGCTTTTAGGCTGAATTGTATTTTTTCCCCTTCTTATTTTCACAGTAGAGGTTTCAAGGACATCAATTGTTCTTTTTCTCCTCTTCCTTGATGTTTCTTCCTATTTGGTCTGGGTTTCTACCAGCTGGATGGGGTCTGCTTCAATTTCATACTGGGGTAGTGGAGTTTCAATTTAGGCACTGCCTCCTTCTTCCTAAGCTGTCTCAATTCTCTGTGAGGGGGTTTCTTGGTGAATTTCAAGTTGTTCAATTTGTAAGGGCCTATCGGCCTCGATTATATCACCCCAAGTTATTTGAGTTTGGCTCAAGGCCCTATTTACTATTAGATTCACTAGTCCATGGTGACTAGTTATAGTGACAGAATCTTTAGCCTTATGAGTTCTTGCAACAACTTCATGTAACATGGCATTTAGAAAAAATGGAAAATTTATTACTAACCTATGTTTTAATGATGCTAAAAATTTGAGGTGGTGCATACGCACCACATCATACCTCCCATCACATGTGATATAACTTTGTATTACTCCTGCCAACTCCCTCCATGGCTCACTGAGAGCAGTGGGGTTGAGTCACTTCCCCTTTTTATTGAGTTCTTCTCCAGGTTCTACGAATGATTCCACAGCCTCCTTGAGAGTTGTATACTTCCCCGTCCACTGTATGCCTTCATCGGGGAGGGCTGTAACCTCCGCTATAATTTCCTCAGTGACTGGAATTTGTATGTATTGGATCACGGAGACTCCTCTCTGCAAGTTCTGAAAAAATGCTAGCATGATATTTGTCTCATATCCTTGCAATCTATTGAAATATTTTATCCATCCTAGACATTGTAAAATTTCCCTCACCTGATCAGTTACTTGCAATGATGTGGGCTCTCGGCGTACACTTCGGTCGCCCATATATTCTTTGAACAGATAAGGACATCTATTGTTCCCGGTTGTAGCTTAGTTCGACCATCTTTTGAGACAATATTACCAGAAATACCAAATATCATAGAACAACAGATGTATATAAAAATGTGAGTTTTCCATTTATTGCAATCATTATGATCTATCCGTAAATGTGCAGGATATCCGCCCCCTCATAAATGGAAAGGTAGACCTTAACCATTGACATGTGCAAGTGTAATGATGGCAGGTAGTTCAATTGAGGTGTGATTACTATGTCACCGTCCCCGCTAGAGAACAATCATTAATAACCTTCAAAACCACTTTAATAGTAATCATGAACAATAATCATTCTTGTGTGGGAAATTCAAATTTACATACCTATGTTCAAAAAATGTTTAAGGAAAAAGATCCTGAATAATTTAAATTTGTTCACGTGTTTAAAAATATTCCACATGTCATAACCTTGTTACTTTCCCTTGTTATTGGATATAAACAAAATGATAGCCTCGTTGTTAGGAAAGGAAGTCTAGGAACACACAAAAAACTTTGTGTATTTAAGGTAAACTTCCATACCACAGGCAGAACCACTGCTTCCAACAGGCATCCATAGCCTTGACGGGGTTGTCTTTTAACCCATAGATGAGCTTGTATCCTCAATAAATAGTTTGAATTGTATTTTCCCAAAAAAACTACTATCCTGGTTTGGTAGCCAGATAACGATAATTCCACTCACTAGATTGTAACCTAATTGAACAAGTCGGCTCGTGATGAGACCTCTTGTCCTTTGATGAAAACAATGCCAAAGGACATTGTCCTGGTATGGTAGCCATAGTGGGAATGTCACTTATGATATTATCTTATGATCATGGTAGGTTGGCTCGTGATGAGACCCCCTATCCTTTCTGGGAGAAGTTTATTACTTATATTTTAATTGTTGTTTCCATCAGTTTTTTTTTTTTTTTAGGCTCTATTAAGGGAGGCTCATCTACTCCTTAAGAGTGAGGGATGGCGTAAGAAGTGTAAGAATTATGAGCAAAACGTGATTTAGACTCCTTATTATGGTATGACGACAAATTATCATTCAAGTATATGTATATATATAGGGGAAAGAAATGAATTATGGTGGTTAAGGATTATGAACAATATTTAAGATAATTCAGAGAAATTAATCCAAAAAACAAGTCGATAAGGTATGCTAGATAGTTCACACAAAAAATGACAAATCATTAGAAGTGGTGTTGATGAAAATTAATTAGTGAAGGTCATACCCAAAGGAGTGGATAACGTAATAATGACATGCTTGTTTATAAGAATTGTGCCTTTTGGGAGAAAGGAACAAAAATGAGAAAAAACGATAGAAAGAACAACAATTGTTCATTTCGAATGAACAACACTATTGAAAAAGGAACGGAATTCATGACGAAGGGAAAAACAGTTGTAACAAAGGGGATGACAGTCGTTACTTTCAAATGAATGACAACTGTATGCAAAGGGAACAAC
>JASDQU010013194.1:31016-47685 GCA_032191745.1 Picea mariana
GTTGCAATAATGATATATCTGGCTCATGACCTTTTTATTGGTGGATGGATTGGCCCAACAAATTCTATTTCACATTTTTCAACCACATGCAAAGTTACTTGTGGCCTCAAGGGAATCTCATACCTTTTGTTAGGTTTACCAACCCTCTGATAGACATCACATGTCTGGAAATATTCCTTGGTGTTTCTATGAATTGTTGGCCACCATAATCATGTACACAATACCTTTCGTGTGGTATCTTTTTTGGAATAGTTTCATCCAACTATTCCCTCATGAGATTCTGCCAAAATTAGAGGCCTTTCATTTTCTAGTACACATATTCTCAAAATGTTGTCTACTACCATTTTGTATAAGTGTCCTAAAATCAATTGATAGTATGCATCTCTGACTACCATATTTTTCTTCTGATCAGTTTTAAACTCTTGTAGCACTGTCCTTGTACTCAAGTATTCAATAATGTCAACAAAATATTTATCAACTACTTGGTCTGAAAATAACTGCACATCAAGGAAGCTGTCTTCCAAGTTGGTAGGTTCTTCTCCATTGGTTACCCTCGACAAGTGATCAGGTCCTACATTAAACTTCCCTACTTTGAATATTACTTCAAAATCAAATTCCTGAAATAACAATAGCCATCTATAGATCCTCCCCCCCCGAACACTAGATTATTGACTAGGTACTTGAGGGATGAATGCTACTATGTGTACCTAGAAACTAATTCAATTTTATAAGATATGCTTGATTGAGAGTGTGTAAGGTAGAGAATACTCCCCACCAACTCTCAAAATCTAGTACAATCAAGAAAAGGTGATGCACCGAAATATTTTAGTATAAACCCTAACTGAAAGAGTGTTGGATCTATCTTGCAATCTATCATATGAAACCTATCAAGTAGATATCTGACATACTTGGAATGAGACATATTGATTCTTGAATCATTTTGGACGATTTCCAGACCAATAAAGTAATGTAATAGGTTGATCTCCCTATGATGAGTAAATCATATACATATAGAACTATCAATTAAGAGAATATATGTTCCTCATCATATACACATTATTATTTGATTTACATATAAGAAAACCTCTAGAGAGAAGATACAAATCAATTTTAGCATACCATGCCAGAGGTGCCTCCTTAAGTCTGTATAATGAATTCCTCAACCTAAAAACTAATGATGGATCTTGATCATATCCCTATGGATGTTCCATATATATCTCATCATTAAGATATCCATCCAATAATGCATTATTCACATCCATATGGTGTACCTCCCACTTTCTAGTTGTTGCAATAACTAGAGCTAATCGAATGGAATCAATCTTGGCAACCATTGAAAAGGTATCCTTATAGTCAATGCCATGTACCTGTGAGAAAACTTTATCTACTTAAATAGCCTTATAATTTTTAATGCATCCACAAAAAACCCTCTTTTTCTAGAAAATCCACTTACATATAACAATCTTCCTATTGGAAGGTAGAGGAACCAACTCCCATGTGTTGTTCTCTATCAAGGAATTGTACTTGTCTTTCATAGCTTCCTCCCAATGGGGGTTTCCTTTATCCTATGTATAATAATTCGGATCTGATCCAAGTACCATATAACAATATATAGGAATCAATGGCTCCATGGTATTAAAATCTTGCGGAGGCTTCATAAACTGAGATGTAGTTCTCCGTGGATTGGCAGGATCACCCACTAGATCACCTATTGCCTGAAGACTTTGTTGTTCCCATCGTGGTTGATGATTTATACCTGAAAATTATTAATGTTGATAATAGATATCATATATATCATATTCATATATCTGATCAAGAATATTTTTGGAATAAGTCTCACAAATTTCTACAACTAGTGATAGTGGAGGTGGAAGTGTGGACTGCTCCAGAAGTACCTGTGAAGGACCCTCTTCAAAATTAACACTCCTTTGAATGAATATTGTATATGAATTAGTATATAATAACCTATATCCCTTAACTCCCTCTTTATATATAAAAAAACTACACTGCTTACTTTGAGCTTCCATATCTTTCTTCCTATCGGAAGGGATCCTAAAGCATGCATGGGAACCAAACTTTCTGAAGTGAGTGACTTCAGGTTTCTTCCTGCTCCAAGCCTCATATGGAGTGACTCCCTTGATTGATTTATGAGAAAATATATTATGTATTTAGGGTGCATATTTTTATAGATCCATCCCATAACTTGGGAGGTAGTGCTCTAGCCTACAACATACAATTGGCCATCTCTTTCAATGTCCCATTCTTTCTCTCCACTACCCCATTTTATTGTGGAGTATATGGAATTGTGTGTTGAAAAATTATACCCAATTCTAAATAAATATGATAAACATCATTATTCACATAATATCCTCCATTGTATATACGAATCTTCTTAATCCTCTTCCCTGTTTGGTTCTCAACTAAATCCTTGAAATTTTTAAGATAGTTAAAGACCTCAGATTTTAATTTGAGAAAGTAGACCCATGTATATATAAAAAATTCATCAATGAAAGTAATAACATACTTATATTTATTGATCGATGGGTGTGGGAAAGGACATCTAGTGTCACTGTGAACCAACTCTAGAAGTGATTATTCCCTCCATGCTTTAGGTGTGTTGAACTTCTCCTTAGGATGTTTTCCTAGTATGCAACCTTTGTAAACTCCATATGCATACTAAATGTCAGGTATTCAATCTACCATTCTAACCTTACTAAGTTGATCTAAATATTTAAAATTCAAATTCCCAAACCTCTCATGCCACAACTTGGACTTTTCATTAGTATGATTTAGAGGATATACATAATCGGATTTATGACTGAAGTGAGAGAAGGTGTGCAACCTAGAAAGGTGATTAACCTCACTGACGACAAGTTTTGAACCATATGACAAGTAAAAAATAATAACTGAGTCCGAAGTGAACTCCAACTTCTTACTTGAACCCAAATGAGTGATTTTGGTGCAGAATCCCTACCCTTGGGCCGAGATCTGCTCAGGATCTTCACTACAACCACGTCGAACATAAATCAACCCTTTTGTTCAAGCCACAAAGGAATTTGGGCTTCACAATTTTGCGATCCCTGTTGTCGAGGTTCTTGGTCCTTCCACCTGCCGAAACCCAAAATGACGAAACGCTGAAGTCTTTGGCCACGTTCTCCTCTGCTTCTGTATCGCGTTTCGCAACTTTAGGAATTCCAGAATAGGGACCAATTTATCATCTCCTAAAGTGTCGAATTGACAAATCCCGACACGTTCATCAATTTTTGGCTCCTCAATGGGTTTTTTTACTCTTCAGGGTTTTGAACTTCACGATTTCGTGAATCCTGACATGATTTTTCTTCACTCTCCAACCTTCGAACCCTGAAACAGTCAACGGAGTATGACTCTAACTATTGATGAAAATTCGCCACCTGTTACCTTTCCATACTTTTAGAACTTGAATTAGTCTTCACCTATCGTTCCCTTATCACTTCGAAACCTCGAATTTCGAAGTGATGCCTTTTATGGAATCAACAACTCATGTTATTTCAGGCTTCCGGGTACTGAGAGTTTGTAACTCTCGATCACAAAACACTTGTCACCACAATCCTGAATCCTTGAACCCTGAAACATCTAAATGCCAAAACACGCCTTCACAGATATTTCACATTTCGCAAATTCGGGATTTATAATGTGAAGTGTCCTGAATCCTTGTCAACGGGCATGCCAAAAACCCGATCCCTGAAATGCCGAAATGCCACTTCAAGGATTTTCTGGATTTTGCAAATCTGGGTTTTTTAATACAAAGGCCTTGGGCTCCTTCTCATTAGGACTTCTAGTATTCTGAATCCCGAATTACCGAAATCCCAAAATTCACATCAAGTTTTGTTGCAACTCATGACTTCAGGATTTATGCTCTACTAGGCTCGAATCCTTGTCATCAGGACCCATGAAATGTAAAACTATGAAATTCTGAAACACCAAAAATTCTACTCCTCGCCTTTACACACGACAATCTATTTCACACTTCGGGAGTTCGAGCGACCAAGGGCTTCGTTTGCACTTTGGACTTACAACCCTAGAAATGCTGAAATGATCTCGATGGTCCAACAGTCACGATCAATGGTTCACATTGGATCCTGCCTCTCGAAGGATGGATTCGTCCAATGCTTATCTTCCCCACAACTCTCCTGGATCCTATGGTCCTCGCTATTTCGTGAGTTCTCCATAGAGAATTTTGATCATTTGATTCTCCCCTCAAGAATCTCTATGGAACGAACCAATGTTCCTTCACCAGAATTTAACCTCCTGCATGAAGATTCTGCTTCCTACCTTCCTTCAAACACTTCAAAGGTGATACCCCTTCTGAGCTTTCTCTGGTAAATTCAAGCCTTGAAAAAAAAGGCCTCTTCTCGCACTCCTTATGACAAATGTGCAAATACTTCTGCGTATTTGAACTCTCAACTCTATGCACCTTCTGCGACAATAGTGTTTCTCTCTTCCACCTTACTTAATAATTCCTAAGGACTCATCTAGCCTATGCATGACTTGAATGGATTCTGTGCTTCACTTGCACTTCTGCTGGAATAAGAACAACGATATCCCTCCTGAGCTTCTAGAGATAAACTGTAAACCTTTTTCAATGCACTCCCTGCAGATGTTTCACTACACTCCTTGCAGGAAATTCTCTCTCAGGAAGAGAAACAATTGAAACTCATTCTCCTTCTCTCTCAGACTTCAAACATTTAAAATGAAATCATACATTCAACACATAATAACAACAAAGGCATAAACAGAGAGAATAAACAACTATAAGCATACCATTCACCATGTGTAAACAAAAAACATCATAACACCATGAATTCTGATTCAAAGCTTCATATATTAATTCAAAGCTCCTGTACATGGACTTCTTCTCTACATCTCTCTCTTCTTCTCTATGCTAATGTTTTAATGATCTAATGATACAAAGATTAGGGTGTCTATAATTTTTTCCCTCATGTTCTTCTAAACTGTCTAATCTATCATTCATATCTACCTACTTTCATTAACTAGCTTAAATGCCTTAATACAAAAGACGGATGGAATAATGTCCCCAGGTCTGTTTACAATCTCCAAAGTATAAATGCGAGTACGTTCCTCTTAACTATTACATTAATGACTTTGTTTCAAAATTCAAAATGGGTCTTTATGAAAACGTGCTCTTTTTCTTCCCCCGCATGTCTAGCTGCTCCTTGGGCTTAGTCGTAGGCTTTAGGCTTTGCGCGATTCTCCTACATCATACTCCCTCACTTGAAAATTTTCATGAACTCCTGTTCATGAGCTCTTTCACGGTATATCCATGCTTCTAAGTTTCTGCTTCATTTTCCCAGCTGACATATTCAACTGGATATCCCTTCCACTTGACCAAGTATTCAAAATACTCCTTCCTCCTGGTCTTTTTGTTGTCTCTCTTGTCAATTATTCTTTCCATCTGTGGATTTTCAGCTATAGGCATTTGTTTGGTCCACTGAACTTTTATCTGTTCATTCTCTTCCCCTTCTTTTTCATGTTTGTAATGGTACAAATCTGAGATGTTGAATATCGGTGAAATTTCGATCCCATCAGGTAATTCAATCTCATATGCGTTTGCCCCAAATTTCTTCAAGACCTTGCATGGTCCAATCTTTTTCATTTTCGATTTGTTGTATGTTCCCCTTGGGAACCTCTCCTTCCTCAGATGTGCATGAATCATATCACCAAATTCAAATTGAAGTTCTCTCCTATGTTGATCTACTCTGCACTTGTATTCTTGATTTGAACTCTACAATCACTCCTTGACTCGACTGTGAAGCTCCTTCATTACTTCAACAAAGTCTTCTGCACCAACACTTCTGAATTCAGTTTGTTCCACATCTTTCAATTCAAAAAATCCCCTTGGCTACATTCCATATACAATTTGGAATGGACTCTGCCCTGTGATTCTATTGATCGAATCATTATAAGCAAATTCTGCCTATGGAAGAATGTGGTCCCACTAACTATGGTGTTCAGTCACTAGGCTCCTCAGCAAATATCCCAAGATTTTGTTCACAACTTCTATCTATCCATCCATTTGAGGATGGTAGACTGAGCTAAATGAAAAACTTGTCCCTGGCTTCTTCCATAAATTCGTCCAGAAATGTCCCACAAACTTGGTATCTTGATCCAAAACTATACTTCTTGGCAAACCGTGAAGTCTGATGACTTCTTTGAAAAACAGATTCACAATATGAGTTGTGTCACTAGTTTTCTGGCATTGTATGAAGTGTGCCATCTTTGAAAATCTGTCTACCACCACAAAGATTGAATCACATCCTCTTTACATTCTTGGTAGTCCCAATATAACATCCATGCTCGTTGAATCCCACGACCTCTCACGTATGGGTAATGGTTGGTATAACCTTGTGTTCTGCCTTTTCCCCTTTGTGTGATGACAAATCCTACGTCTTTCAACAAATTTCTTAACATCTGTCCTCATCCCTGGCCAAAAATATGAGTCATTCAACTTTGAGAACATTTTGTCATGACCAAAATGTCCAACCAATCCTCCACTGTGTTTTTCCTTCAGCAGGTTCTCCCTTGTGGAGCATTTTGGAATACATAATTGATTGCCCCTGAATAATAATCCATCCTGGATCATATATTCGGTCCACTGGCTTCTGTCCCCAAGAATTGGATTCTAGAATGCCTCATACACCTCTTTAAAATCTGGATCATCTCTGTACATTTCTTTGAGGTTATCAAAACCCAAAGTTTTGACTCTGAATTCCTGCATAAGAAAGCATTTCCTACTCAAAGCATCAACAACTTTGTTAGTAGTTCCAGAAATATGCTTAATCACAAAAGTAAAATTCTGCAAGAATTCAACCCATTTAACATGCTTTTGGTTCAACTTGTCCCGTTGAGTCACAAATTGCAAAGCGTGATTATCGTTGTACAAAACAAACTCCTTAGGAACCAAATAATGTCTCCATTTCTTCATCGCTTGTATGACAAAATAGAATTCTTTGTCATATGTCGAGTATTTGACCTTCTCTTCATTCAGTTTCTCACTGAAGTATGTGATCCTCCTATCATCCTGGCTCAAGACTGCTCTAATTGCAAACCCACTCACATGACACTTGACCTGAAATGTCTTGCTGAAATCTGGCAAAACCAAAATTGGCTGCTCAGTGATCTTTTTCTTCAGCAGACTGAAATTATTCTCTTCTTCCTCTGTCCAGTGAAAAGATTTGTGTCTTTTCTTCATGGTGTCCATCATTGGTATGCTAATCCCACTGAAATTTTGGATCAATTTCCTGTAGAAACTAGCTAAACCATGGAAGCTTCGAACTTCAAACACACTTTTTGATGATGGCCAATTCTTAATTGCATTCACCTTTTCCAGATCCATCTTCAACTCATTTGTAGAGATAACAAAACCCAAATAAATGATTTATGTCCTCATAAATGTCAATTTCTTCATATTTATCAGTAATTTCTCTTGTTGCAATCTCCTCATTACTGCAGCTAAATGATTTAAGTGCTCTACTTCTCTCTTGCTGAAAATCAATATATCATCAAGATATACGATGACAAATTTCCCAATGAAAATCTTCAGGACTTCATTCATCAACCTCATGAAAGTACTGGGTGCATTTGTTAAATCAAATGGCATGACAAGCCATTCATACAACCCCTCATTCATCTTGAATGTTGTCTTCCATTCATCAGCTTCTCTCAAATGAATTTGATGATATCCACTTTTCAAATCAATCTTTGAAAAACATTTTTCTCCACTCAGGCAATCCATCAAATCATCCATCCTTGGTAATGTAAATCTGTATCTAATGGTAATATTATTGATTTCCATTGATTCTTTACACATCCTCCAGCCTCCATCTTTCTTTAGGCTGAGTACTATTGGAACAATGCATGGACTCAAGCTCTCTCCAACCAATCCTTTGTCCATTAAATCCTAGACTTGTCTCTTGACTTCTTCATTCTCCTATGGTGTTAACCTCTATGCTTCTTTGTTTGGTAAACTGGCTCTAGGTATAAGATCAATGTGATGACTTATACTTCTGATCGGTGGCAACGAACGAGGTAGTTCGTCCACTACTATGTTAGCGAACTCTTCCAATAACTCCTAGATTTCCTCTGGTAAATCATCCACTCTTATACTGGTCAAAACAATTCTAGGCTTCCTGACCACAACAAATTGTGTGTCTTCCTTCTTCTTAACCTCATTAAGAAGTTCCTTCCCACTCATGAGAAGTACAATGTTTCTTACCTCTAGTTTCACTTCTTTATCCTTAATCGACAACAACATGTGTGTCCTCCCATTCTTCTCCAAGGTGTATGTGTTCTTTCTCCCATCAAGAATCACATTTATGTCATATTGCTATGGTCTACCCAGAAATAGATGACAAACATCCATGGGAATGACATCACACAATATTTCATCCTTATATCCCCCTATTTTGAAATCAACTAAACATTGTTTAGTGACATTTACCTGATGTCATTTTTGTAGCCACAAAACTTTGTATGGGCTTGGATGTACGATAGTCTCCAACTCCAGTTTGTCTACCATCTCTATAGAAACGAGATTGTCTATGCTACCGCTGTCCACTATAACCTTGCATACCCTATCTTTGGTCTTGCAAGCAGTCCAAAAATGTCTGTTCCTTTGGGCTGGGTTCTCTGGATCCTTCTCTGGTGTTAAGAGAACTTTCCTCATCATCAAGGATCTTCCGCCCTAAGCATCTTCTTCCTCAACATTCCATCCTTGTGCTTTGGTAATGCGATTTTCACCACCTTCTTTCTTCCTATCTAGACACTCATAAGATTTATGTCTATTTTTTCCAGGAACAAAACATTTCACTTCACCTCCTTGGCCTCTTCTTCTTCCTATGGTATGAGGAAAAATATTTCTATTAGCATACTGTCTTCTCTATGAGCTTCCCTCTCTCTCAGTTTGGGTTTGAGGTTTCTTCCCTTCTTCTTTAGATTTGTGAGTTCTGTCTTGGGAAATTACTTTGCCTCTGGCCCTTTGACCTTGCTTTCGGCTCATCTTCTCTTCAGCTTTCAGAGCCATATGATAAGAATCCTCTACATTCTGAAGGGTCATCATGCCCATCTCATCTTGAATGTCATATTGCAGACCATTCATGTACCTAGCCAACTTTTCATCATCTCTTTCCCGATGACCTGCTCTGATGTTTATCTTGTAGAACTCTTCATTTTATTCTTTTACTAACATCAGCTTCTATATGAATTTGATAATCCTTGGGTATGAATTTGGCTTTCATCTTCGCAACCATTCTATCCCAACTATTGATTTTATGCTTGCCTTTGCAGCATCTGTCAGCCTGTAGTTCATCCCACCATAATGCTGCATGCCCTTTAAGTCTTGTGACAGCATGCTTGACCTTCTTGTCTTTCTCGACATCCTCATAGTCAAAGTACTTATCCAAAGCCATAATCTAGTCTAGAATCTCTTCAACATCCAGGTTCCCTTCATACATGGGAAACTCCATTTTTTCCCTGGAACCGATCCTTGCAACAACCCTGAATAGGCATTCATCCACAACATCTTCGACTGCAACTTCTTCTCCTTCGTTCCCAGCTTCATTTTCAATTTCAGCTTCGCTGATATCCCCAACGTCCACTGTGCTCCTCTATGCTATCTCCATGGCATCAATCCTAGCACGTAGTTAGTGCATTTCTCTTTCCACTACTGGATCAAGCATTGGTCTGTCCCTTCTTCTCGGCGGCATGGCTGAAAATGTTCCTCCTTTCCCCTGCTACAGAAATCAAAGAAATTGTTCTGCGCTCTGATACCACAACTGGTGTAGACCCCATACCCTTGGGCTAGGATCTGCTCAGGATATTGACTAAAACCACGATGAGGGTAAATCAACCCTTTTGTTCAAGCCGCAAAGGACTTCGGGTTTCACAATTTTGCGATCCCTGTTGTTGAGGTTCTCGGTCCTTCCACCTGCCAAAACCTGAAATGCCGAAGCACTGAAGTATTTGGCCATGTCCTCCTCTACTTCTGTATCGCGTTTTGTGACTTCAAGAATTCCAAAATAGGGAACCCCAATCTCTCATCTCCTAAAGTGTTGAATTGCTAAATCCCGACACATTCATCAATTTTTGACTCCTCAACGAAGTTTTCGCCTTTTCAAGGTTTTGGACTTCACGATTTTGTGAATCCTGACGTGAGGTTTCTTGACTCTCCAACCTCCGAACCTTGAAACAGTCAACGGAGTCTAACTCCAACTATTGACGAAAACTCACCACTTGTCCTCTTAGTTGTCCTTGGTCTCTGACATGGATTCCTACCACTTGTTACCTTTCCCGACTTTCAAAACTTGAATCGGTCTTTGACTGTCATTCCCTTATCACTTCGGAACCCTGAATTTTGAAGTGATGCCTTCTATGGAATCAACAAATCACATTATTTTGGGCTTCTAGGTATAGGGATTTTGAAACTCTTGATCCCAAAACACTTGTCACCACAATACCGAATCCCCGAACCCCAAAACACCAAAATGCCGAAATGCGCTTTCAAAGATATTTCGCATTAACCAAGTTCGGGATTTCTGATGTGAAGAGTCCCAAATCTTTGCCAATGGGCATGCCAAAAACCCAATCCCCAAAATTCCTAAATGCCACTTCAAGGATTTTCTAGATTTCGCAACTCTGGGTTTTCAATACAAAGGCCCTGGACTCCTTGTCATCAGAACTTTCGGTATTCTAAATCCTGAATTATGGAAATCCTGAAATTCACATCAAGTTCTATCACAACTCATGACTTTGGGATTTCTGCTCTACTAGGCCCAACTCCTTGTCATCAGGACCCCCGAAATGTTGAACTCCAAAATTTTGAAACGCCGAAAATTCTTCTCCTCACCTTTACACACAACAATCCAGTTCGTTCTTCGGGAGTTCGAGCAACCAAGGACTTTGTCCACACTTCGGACTTACAACCCCCGAAATGCCAAAATGATCTCGACGGTCCAATAGTCACAATCAATGGTCCACATTGGATCCTGCCTCTCGAAGGATGGATTCATCCAATTCTTATCTTCCACACAACTATCCTAGATCCTACAGTCCTCGCTATTTCGTGAGTTCTCCATCGAGAATTTTGATCGTTCGATTCTCCCCTAAAGAATCTCTATGGAACGAACCAATGTTCCTTCACTAGAATTTAACCTCCTGCATGAAGATTCCACTTCCTACCTTCCTTCGAACACTTCAAAGGCACTACCCCTTCTGAGCTTTCTTTGGTAAATTCAAGCCTCGAAACAAAAAAGCCTCTGCTCTCACTCCTTGCGGTAGACCTGCAAATACTTTTGTGTATTTGAACTCTTGACTATGTGCACCTTCTGTGACAACAGTCTTTCTCTCTTCCACCTTATTTAATAACTCCTAAGGACTCAACTAGCCTGCGCATACCTTGCATGACTTATGTTCTTCACTTTCACTTCTACTGGAATGAGAACATCGGTTTCCGTCCTGATATTCTAGAGATAAAATCTGAACCTTTGTCAATGCACTCCCTGCAAACGTTTCACTACACTCCTTGCAAGAAATTCTCTCTCAGGAAGAGAAACAATTGAAACTCATTCTCTTTCTCTCTCAGACTTCAAACATTTAATATGAAATCATACATTCAACACAGAATAACAACAAAGGAATAAACAAAGAGAATACACAACTGTAAGCATACCATTCACCATATGTAAATAGAAAACATTATAACACCATGAATTCTAATTCAAAGCTTCATATATTAATTCAATGTTCCTATACATGGACTTCTTCTCTACAACTCTCTACTACAGCTCTCTCTTCTTCTCTATGCTAATGTGTTAATGATCTAATGATACAAACATGAGGGTGTCTATATCTCTTTTCCCTCCTGTTCTTCTAAACTGTCTAATCTATCATTCATATCTACCTACTTTCATTAACTTGCTTAAATGCCTTAATAGAAAAGACGGATGGAAGAACTTCCCAAGGTCCGTTTACAATCTCCAAAGTATAAATGCGAGTACGTTCCTATTAACTATTACATTAATGACTTTGTTTCAAAATTCAAAACGGTTTTGTATGAAAATGTGCTCTTTTTCTTCCCCCGCGCATCCAGCTACTCCTTGATCTTAGTCACGGGCTTTAGGCTTTGCACGATGCTCCTGCATCATACTCCCTTGCTTGTATGAGGTTTTTTTTCTCATGGATAAGTGACTCCATGAAATAATATGAGTATCACATCTTTCTTGTAGCCCCATAACTAACCTGGTAGTATGAAAAGAAGAAGTGTAGACATAATACTCTGGTCTTGGTTTTGTTAGAATTAAAAATATTAACTGTTAATCTTTCTTACCAATTCCACAAGACTTAACATGAGAATTTTTTTTTTTAAACTTATAGAAGTAGTCATGTAGGGTTTTCAAATCTCTTGGATTGAATGCATGTAGATCATATTCTAGCTAATGACCCCTTAGATTGTCCTTCTTTCCTAGATAATCCTTCAAATTTGTCCAAAAATAGTTAGGAGTATTGTAAGTATTGACATGAAAGAGGAGAACTCAAAATCTTTCCAAGCACAATATCCCATAGGCTTCATCCATTCTGTTGAAGTACTTTGATTTTTCTATGGTTGAAGTAGGCTCGAACTCAGTCCCCATGGTCATCCGATACAAACCCTTGCTTCGATGTAGAAGCTATACCTTGGGATTCCACTCAAAGTAGTTGAAGGGTGTCAAGATTATTGAAGAAGATGGTTGATCCATAGTTTTCTATGGTATATCCAATTTGATCTATAAACCTACAATAAAAGTGAATACTCCCTCATAATAATGGCTCTGATACTATTAGTCTCTAAATATTTTTTTGATTAAGTGAGTGTCCCTAATCCTTGATTCTCATTTCTTATTCTTGGTTGCCTAAAACTTGATTTTTACCCCTTGGTTTAAATGGTTATGTTTTCTTTTATTTCAATTTTGAATGATTTTCTTAAGTTTTTAAAGTTTTAGGATTTGATATGATGAATCTTGTCACAGCACTTGTCTATTCATTTTTTAATTTTCAAAATTTATGCCAAGTCATGAATGGCACTATAGGAATAACACTATTCCGGCAATGCTAGGGATAATCATATTTTTACATGCGCCAGCTCGCCTTGATCACAACATAATTTATCAAATCATGATTAGAGGATCTGCATGCCTCTCCACGATCTCTTCTCGGGTTGATACTGCAATTATAACAACTATATGCGAAGGATTGAGTTGTACGTGCCTTATTGCATCAAATCAAATATGTTTGGATATCGTTAACATAACCATCACCTTTTATTTTAGTGTGTAGGGTATTTTGTGCAAGGATCAAATTAAAGGAAGAAAATATTATTACTTTCTAATAGCCCATGGGAAATAAGAATTGCAATCATCAATGATCATAGATCTGTTTACAGGACCATATCAGTAGCATGGCACCAAAGAAAAGTGGGCAGATTCTCAGACTAGAACCCGAGGGCACGAAATTACTCGAAGCATACCCCCAAATGGTGCAGAGGTTTAAAGATGTAGGTTGGTTTGATTTTTTTCACAACCTTCCAGGGGCACGATGAACAGATTTCAATGGTCTTCAGACAAAATTTTGATGGATTTGAAGCTATAGTTGGGAAATTATTGATGATGGTGACTGAACATTCAATTGCTAGAGCTTGTAAGTTGCAAGTTGGTGGAGAAAGGTGGTGGAAGAAGGAGAATGTGGTTATGGAATTTGTGAATCAGTTCTTAATTCCAAAGAAACAAAACCCTAACTTGAAAAAGGGAATAACACATATTTGGGTAAAGAAGGAATGGCATATCTCTTTTCTGATCATCCACAGGTATATCATGTGTGAGGGTAGGTTTTCACTGGTTTATCTTTACCATGTCAAACTGCTAATTCACATTAATGGTGATTATCCTCTCAATTTACCCTACTTCCTCCTGAATAGTTTATCTAAAATTTCGAAGAGGGTGCATTCTCATCCTGGTACAACTAACGGTAGTCTCTTTCACTAGGGTTTAATAAATACATTGGTAATATCCTCTTTAAATGAAGTCCAAAGACCCTAGGATTGGCTAATCCAGTCTTTAGGAAATGATTCACAGTGCTCCTGATTAAAGAAGAATTAGGTGCAACTAGGGTAACTTGTGCTAGAAAGAGTAAGTTGCAAAGTCAACAAACTCTTGAATATTTTTCTATAGGTGAAGAGCATGGGGAACCTACCACTATTCGAGGTAAGAAATCTAAACCATATGAAGATATTGACATGATTCTTGATTTAGAGATAAAGATGGAAATTGATGAGGATGAGGATTATACTGTGAACCCAATTCATTCCCCGGTCAAGAAGAAACACAAATCTACAAGTAAGAAAAAATGCTAAGGGAAAAAAACAAAGGAAAAATCCGACACTTGTGACTAAGTTCCCTAGAAGAAACTCCACCAGGGTTGTTAATAAATTCATTTAAATTCAAAGGCCATGTTTTATCCATCCATTAAACAAGAGAATATTGTAATTATAGAGTTTAATTTAGAATATTCCAAAACATGTATCAAGAAACAAGTAGATACACATTCTTTGCATAGGACTGAGAAATATTCTAAAATCTTGGAAAAGAGACAATAAAAGGGAAAACAGGTTGTGCAATACTATAGGAGACTTATGACAAGAGAAACCACTGGATCAAATTCAAAATTTGAATCTATGTTTAGAGGTACATGTGTGGTTTCTGATGACAAAGATGATCCTTTTATATAACCAGATTAGATTCCAGACGTTCCAGAGACCAGGGATTCTAATAACACCAATGAAGAAGATCATAGCTCTAGATTATATTCAAGATATAGAATCAAATTAAGAAAACCTCAGGCTTCTATAGACCTGAATCAACCTGCATCTGTAGAGGAATATACTGAGTTTAAAGTTAAAGTTAGAAATGAAAAAGACATGATTAAAGAGCTACAGGGTATGGTAAAACAATTAAAGAAAGAGAAAGCTCAGGTGGAGCAATGGCATGCTAGACATCAACATAATATACATTATCTCAAAAGAAAATAAAGGAACAAAAAACATTGCTTAAGGAGTTGCGAGAATCCAATTTCAGGTTATATTGGCACAATATTGTGCTAACAACCAAATTGAAGTAGAGAAACAAGAAAGCCAGTGCAATCATTATACCATGATATGAAGTTCTTTCATGGAGTTTTTAAATTTTTTATGCTATTACTCAGGGAGTAAAATATGAACAATTTAATCTCTATATTTTGATCAAATGGATTTTTGATATTTAGAATGGAGTAACTTAGTCAAGATATGATTCCGAATTTTATGGGATTTTCCCAGTTGCTGTAAAATAGATTTTGAGTTAAGTTGTTAAGCATTCTACTATATTGGCAATATAAGTGCTCATTTGAATTTATTTTCCTAGAATATAGGCATTGAACAGATCCTATTACAAACTGAATACTAGAAAATAGGATCTATAGTTATACTCTGTGTAGTTTAAATAGATAATTTTATTCCACATTGATACTAAATGGAAAATACATGTTGATGGTTAGATTCTCCTTCATTTCATGTTCTATTTCTTTTCTTTCTTGAAGTCATTTTTATGTTGCAATGCATTGACTTCTTTATCTTAAGTAACATAGTGAAGATTTTACTGTTATTGTCTATTATCAAGATTTTCCTTCAAGTACATGTTCTTGTTTCTAAATTACATTTTGATAAATAAATCTATATGGGGTTGACGAATTGAATGCTCTCATATTTTATTTCTTCATTTTCCTTATTTTTCTGATATATTTATCTGGATACCTTTTACTAAATCAGTGGGATATCTTCTGGATTTATTTTGAGTTCTATGTTCACCTTGAACCCTTGAACTAGATTTCAACCATCTTCAAAAAACCAATTCATAAAACCATTAAAATACTATTGCAATAACATGATGACTCTCTATCTTTCGCTCTCACAGTCAAGTGCAACTTTAGGGACTAACATCTTTTTGCATTTTTTATAGGGACAAAGGAACAAAGAGATCCTCCTTGTGATAATGACAAGATTAGATTCAAATATTGATGGTGAACACGATTTTGGAAAACTACATGAGACTGTGTATTTTTCACCTAGAGAATCCTCTTTGGTAATTATGGCTCCTAAAATAGAAGGAAAAGGACCTAATACTTCTCCATCTTTCTAATCCTATATAAAGAAACAAGTTACCAGAAAAAACCCAGACCCTAAGCCTATTGTAGCAGTGCAAGACCCTGAAAAGCTATTAAGAAAACTTAAAATCATTCCTGGATAGTCCTGTCTCTCAAAAGGAAAATTTCCTTCAACCAACACTCAAGGAAAATCTTCTAAAACTGTCAAAATTACACCAGATGAAGGAGTGATTCCTGAGAGTGAAACAAAGCCTATTATTGAGCCTACTATTGTTTCCTTGCCTTCAACTATTTCATAACTAAATCTAAATCAATGGAAGTTGTTTGCTGAGCTCATTGAAGAGGAACAAAAAAATTATTTGTTTGTAGCTAAAGCTTTGAGAGATCATAGTAAAGATATTAAAAGTGAATCAGTGACACTCTCATAATCAGCTTAGCCTTTTTCTTT
>JASDQU010013194.1:115414-131238 GCA_032191745.1 Picea mariana
ATTTCAGATATTTTATAATTTTTGGAACAGGGATAGGAAAGTTGAGCTTGCTGGCAGTTTTATTTGTAAGAGCTTTTGTAACAGAATTTTATATTTTCTAATATGAAAAAGAACATGTGAAATGTGAATGGCAGTTGTACAATAGTTTTTATTGTTTTATATCAGGGCGCAATTTTTTTTTTATGGAATGATAATAGTTTTTACATTGTTTTGAAATAGTGGATATATTTACATATAATAGTTTTATTTGGTGTTTAATTGGGCACTAACTTAAATATCATGTGGAATGACTGTAGTGATTATATTGCTGGTGATCCTAAATTAAATATTATAATATTAATGTAATCTATGCATTTAGATTATTAACGATAATTTATTTTGAGAAGACATTTTTGTTCTTCACAAATGTTATTAGGGGTTGCATTTTAAAAACTTGGAAAGTAGGGAAGGATTATTCCTCTAGCAAAGAATGGGAATCTCCTTTTTATTAGCTAGTCTTATTTTATTATAAAGTTAGACAAGAAATTGTTACATTCAAGGTTCATGGTTCATTTTCATTGAACTAAAGAAGTTAAGAAAARCGTAGTTAAGGTTTTTGATATTTATCTTGCGTCGTTGAATAGCTGAGGTTTTATTAGAAAGGTCAAGCTTATGGATTTGTGTCATAAATTGAGTTATAGGTTTTAGATTTATGCGCATTTGGATTTTAGGTGTTACTAGATTTTATGCGCAACTGGACTTTATGCTCAGCAGGGTTGTTACATAAAAATTTATTTTAATAAATGATGTTTATTGTTTTCATATATATATAATTATAATTTAAAATGATTTTTTAAAGTTAAAATTAATGTTTGACTAGGTAAAAGTTAAATTGTAAGAAGGTAGTATCTACTCTCATTTATATGGGATTAAGGTTAGATGTTATTGAAAAGCAAGATGATCTTATTAAAGGTATCTTCCACAAGTAGAAGTTAAATTGTAAGAAGGTAGTATTTGGTCTCATATATATGAGATTAAGGCTAGATGCTATTAAAAAGCAAAATGATCCCATTAAAGGTATCCTCCACAATTATATTAAAGGTATCCTCCACAATTATTGATTAAGTTAAAACTACTTTTTGGTTTTGGAATAAGATTTAAAACATTTTGAATGGTGTTGTCTAAATGTTCTAAGTTTTGTTTTTGTTGTCAAACTCCACATAAATCTGGAAGCTATTTTCTGTTGTTTAAATTCTATTTTTCAAAACATAAATGAATTCATCATGCTGAAAAACTTTTCAAATACTAGGATCATACAGATTTAGCAACTCAAATTTACATATCCAATAATTTATCTCCTAATTTCGAACAAAATTATACAGAAAATAATTCTAAAAAAAACCAAAACTTAAAAAATTTAATTTAATTGATTAAAAGTGTGAATTTTAGACAGAAGAAAAAACCCAATATTCAGAATCAAATTTTTTAATTGATTAAGACTGTGTGATTTTTAAACTGAAGAAAAGGCCCAATCAGAAACATCTTGTAAAATTGGAAGTCAAGTGAGAGGTTTTCCTTCCTCTGGCGTCTGAATGAGAGTCTCTTTGATAGCAACCAGCTGGCCGCTGATCTTGTCCCTTCCCTTGTACACCTTCCCATACGCTCCCTCCCCGACCTTCGCAAGCTTCCCATACTTATCCATGGTGGACATATTCAATAAATTGCAGAAATGCTAGACAGAGATACTCTCGCAATTTCTTCAATGGCCACTCTGCAATGAATCTATCTTGTCAGGGAGCCCAGAATACCCTCTCTCCACTCCGACCCACTGGTAAACCAATGAAATAAATATGAATCCACTCTGACCGTTGTGATTTATTTCAAACACCATTCCACAAACCATATTTAAATATCAAATCTCCGTCCATTTTAGCCGGATTTGGGGCAATGTTGTAATTATCTATTATAAATCTAAATGTTCTCCTGTTTATGTGATTTATTTCAAACACCATTCCACAAACCATATTTAAATATCAAATCTCCGTCCATTTTAGCCGGATTTGGGGCAATGTTGTAATTATCTATTATAAATCTAAATGTTCTCCTGTTTATCATGGAGGCGAAAGAATGGGCTCTTTTAAAGTTAACATTCAACCAATAAGCAAGACGTTATTGGCATAAACCGACTTCTACAAATTCTATTAGGTACTTAATGTTGTTGCCAAGTTTGTTTTTTATTTAAAAAATAGTGAATTTTTATAACCAATAAATAGTTAACATAAAATATATATTTAATTATTTTGTTATTCCTTTTATATAATTTTTTTTGAAACCGTATTTTTTTAAAATTTTCAAAACACCAAATTAAAATTTTAAATTAATTTATAATTTTTCTTTTAAGTTTTTAAAACAAAAAATTTAAATTTAAATTAATTAAGTAATTCTTTATATTTTTTTAAATGTTCAATAAACTAATGTTGATTTCAATGGACCACTAAGAGGTAGATATTATAAGACTCATTTAGATATTATAAGACTCATTTGATGGTTACTTTAACTTAAGTTTTCCATATCATTTTCAAAATGTTTTCTTCAACATATATATTCTAATGAAATTATTTTATTTTTATTTTGAATTTAATTACTTTTATTTATATTTATTATTCTAATGAAATTGTTTTATTTTTATTTTGAATTTAATTATTTTTATTTGTATTTATTATTGTATTAATAGGTTCTCTACATTTATGTATAGGGAAGATATTATCAGGTTACACTACATAATGTAATGTTACATTAAAACAATATAAGTAGACTCAATTAAATTTTAAAGAATTACATAGCACATAATGTTTGATAACAATTTTGACAATTCACATAGTAAGCAATGTTTGGACATTAAAAAAAAGATAACTTGGCTCAATTAAATTTTAAACAATTACATATTATACAATGTTTGAACAACAATTTTAACAACCCACATATTAAACAATGCTTGGACAACAATTTTGACAACCCTCACCATCAACTACCATGAACTTGCTATGCTTGACATCATAGAAGTTATGTAGATTGATTTCAGAGAAAATGTTAAAGAAAACAATATGTCAAAATATTATTTTCTAATAGACCACATTTCAGAAATGGTTTCAAGTACTAGAGAAAATGAGTCACCAACCCTGTGTGTTTGTTGTTAGATAGATGGACATTATATGGTCACTAAAGATTCGTCGTCTAGAGAAACAAGGCATGTAATATAGTTGACATAACTTATAAATATGTTGACTTTGACTTTGACTCTGAAGGATACTGAGATTTTCTTTCAAAGAGTTGATAAATGATGTTATTCATCACTTTCAGATCCCAACCACGACACAAATAAAACCCTATTCATTAGATTGTTGGGTTCACATGCCAACCACCAAAAAACCCTATTAATTTTGGATTGTCAAGGGTTTATAACTTCATAGATAAACACAATGTACATCAAATATCACCTAAAAATGAGTTTATACATAACAAAGGATTGACATGTTTAATTCTCCTTCACTTAGGAATAAAAATATGCATAGTAAGATCACTAATTATTCATAACTTTCTCTTTGATTCAAATTCAATATACAAGGTCCCCAAGGTGTAGGACAATCGGTGAGAGAATGTGTTGTTAAGGCACTCTATGATGTTAAAGTCACCGGTTCGAAACCTGTGGGGACAAAAAATCTGGCCATCTTAAGGGTTGGTGTGGCTCAGGTCGGATGCGATCCTTTGGTGATTTTGATGGCTTAGATTACCCCGAGTCACGTTTTCTCTGCCACCTGCTAGTCCCACAAGTCACGGACAAACTAGCAAAAAGAAAAAAAATCAATATATAAGTAATTTGTAAATTGAAATGATCTATCAAATCAACAAATGGAACGACTATCTCAGATATATCATTCGAAAAAGAAAAGAGTATGAATCTTCTCACTGATTGTCAAGGACTGATATAGGTTATAATTTGTCAATCAAGAGCTCGGCAAAATTTTTTTGATTGTGTGAATGGTGCTTGAGATTTTTTTACCACAGAGGCGACAATGATGACTTTACCTTCCCTCTCTCGAGGAAAGGCCACCTGATTCCTCTGCCTTTATTTATATAGTGAGCAAGAAACAAGATATTTCTATTATGAGAACCATTATCATTATAAAGATGTCATCTTTAATTTTTATTTTGAAAATTTGATATCGATATTTTATTTCAAAGAGTTGAGAAATTATGTTATTCATCGATGTCACATCTCAACCACCACACAAACAAAACCTTAATAATTTGGATTTCCAAGTTCACATGTTGGCCACCACACAACCTTGATAATTTTTTATGGTTGGATTTATAATTTCAAATATAAACATAATGCATATGAATTATAACCAAATATGACTTCATACATAACAAAATATTCACATGCTCACTTTTTCCTTTTCTTAGAGCTAAAATATACACCATAAGTGAGTAGAGGTGCAAAAACAATATTTAGGTAAGATTTACCACGATTTTATTATATAAAAAATTAGAGATACTAAACACATTCAATGATCCATTGAGCACATTCACTAATCCATTTGTTGCTATCAAATAAAATTTAACACAACAAAAAATAGATCATATTAGAGATCATTCTCATGGATAAATTTCAAATATAATGGCATCAAATTAAACAAAAATATGAATCTATAATCGATTAAATTATAGATTTAAATATTCCCAAATCTACTTGTGGTTTGACCACTACACCAAACTTAATATTTCTAAATCTATTTATGATTTTATTACTGCACCTAACTTAAAAAAAATCCATGTCATAGTGTCTCACATAATTTCTATGAACCCAATTCCCCAATCAATAATACTTTGGTTTTAGTGTAAACATAAGCCTAATTATTTGGATTATCACTTTCATAAGCTAGCTACCACACGACCCGAATAATGTTTTATTTTTTGGTTTATAACTGCAAAGATACAGGGAATGCATATCGAATATCACGTATAGATGAATTGATACATAAGAAAGGATTAACATTCCCTCTCAAAAGTTGTCTCTACCTCAACCACCCTTCACATAACATATAGGTGATTAAGCGATGGAAATTTACAATAAACTATGGAAATTTATCATGGAGCCAAACGTAATTAGAATGTTCAGTTTGATAAGCATATTTAAGATAATTATTTTGGAGAAATCTCAATAGATTTGGATCTTAGACCGTAGATTTACCTCTTATTACAAAAACTTCATTTGGTCATTTCATAAGCTAAATTCACCTTCTTGTTAGCTTAAAAAAATTACAAAAATGATGTTATAGTTGATTAGTTGTAGTTGATTGTCATGATTTTCTTACATACTGATATGGCATTCATTGATCTTTTGAATACAACAAAAATTAATTTATGAATGAATATGATAAAATATTGGTCAACAAGGTGATAACCTATAGGACAATGATAATCTATATAAAAATAGAAATAATGGACTAGTTACGAAAAATGTTAGTTGTGGTTATTTACAAAATAGTATTAAGGATCAAAATGAAGTACTAAATATAAAAATCATTTGATAAGTTTACAAGAAATCATTATGGGATAATTATATCAACTAGGTGCATTGATTTCAATGTACATGTTAATTTATAATCCCTATGTATAGATTTGATTGACTAAAGTAGGGTGACATATCATGTAAATTAAATACAGGTTGAATTAGATTAATTAATTTCGATGTAATTAGATTAACAAGATGCATTGATTTAAATATATGACAACATTTAATTTATTTTAATTGGATATTGTGGTAATTGTATGAATTAAATGCATTGGTTTCCACGTAAATGTACTGCTTTTAGCTTTCAACATTATAACAAATTTGTTGACAAAAATTGTTTCGAGACTTCACTAGGCTTTCATAAAAAATGATAGCATTCCTTTTGGTTGGAGGTTAGTTATATTCGTCTGTGATTTGGGATAGTTTCCACATGTTATGGATAAAATTGTATATGCATATAAATGTATTGGAAAATAATTATGGAACTCATTCTCTAGATGCATTGATTTCAATGTACATGTTAATTTATGACCCATGTATTGATTCAATGTACTATTTCAACTCCATTTCGTATTATCGCTGTCAAAATATGGAAAACGTAGTAGGTTTGACTATAAGAAAAGAAAAAAATATAGATTGAGATTGATAAATCCATTACATTCTATTTGTAAACTATTTTTAATTGATTACATTCTTATTATTCAATTTTTTCATCATTCAACACAACTAATGTATGCATATTTCACTTATTCCTTATGTAGCTCTTGAAGTATCATTTTGAATAATACTCTCTTTGTTGTGAACAAACTGAGGAAAATGAGTAAATTTAAAATGGACAAATTCATCTCAGACATATACATATACATATACGTAATTTTTATCATCTACAAATTATGCCACTATACTAAAAACAAAAGAGGATAGATTGGAATTGATCCTTCTCAATAATACTCTTTATAGATTCAACCAATGCAAGAAAGTGAGTAAATTTCAAATGATCACATTAATATTAGACTTATACATATACATAATGTTGATCATATACAAATTGTGTCACTATACTAAAAATTGAAGAGGATAGATTGGCATTGATCATTCTCAATAATACTCTCTATATTTTAAACTAAGCGAGGAAAGAGAGTAAATTTCAAATGATGAGATTAATATGAGACATATACAAATACAAAATGTTGATCATCTGAGAATCTTGTGTGACCTCCCACAACTGAAAATATCCTAGATCCATCTAACCCGATATCTATCAAACAATGAGAGGGATTAAATCTCTCAAAGTGAAAGCCTCTCCTCAAGTTTTTCACTCTAAAAGAGTTTTGCACTTAAATAGATTTTATCCCTATCAGTGCTTGATAGATGCAGGGTTAATATGGATGTAGGATGGTTTTATAATATTTATTAAATATATTCATGAACTATTCTTTTTTATATAAATATACCACGAACAATTCATTTGAGATCAAGGTTAAATTCACACCATCTAATTCAATTATATTCTACCGATGAAATGGAATTGCTCCCTTGTAAATTTGAAGCATTTAGTTCAGTTACATCTTTATCTCCTAAGGGATAATTCAAGTGAGGTAGTTAATGTCACATGCTTATATTTGAACATCACAAGAGGTCATTCACGTGAGGTACTTATTGATCCAGATTGGATCATTATATAATTTTTCATCTATCTCAATGCTTTTAGAGTGGAAATAATTGGAGGAATCAACTTCCAGGGTCATTTTAACGACATGTCCTGATTTGGAAAATTGTGGTTTGAAACCTTGTAGATCCTTTTTGAGGTATCAAATGACATTTTGTGTGGTCAAAAAATTCTCAAGAGTAGTTTAGACCCATTGACATTCATCTACACTCAAATATCTTTCCAATGGGGGGGAAATTGTGTCAAACATAAATTGTATGAAGAAGTTATGTTTCCTTCAATTTGACCTACCATGTTGACCACCATGGTATGAGAGCATGCCACATCATCCCCCATCACTCACACCTATGGGGCTAGCCACATGTGTACTTAAAAAAAGATTATATAAGGTCCAAAACAATATCACAATTGATGGTTGAGGAAGTCATAAACCTACCCCTATATGGCTATGAGGGTATGTTAAATATTAGGCCGCTAGGAGGAGAAGGGATTCCATTATTTTGCATTTTATCTTGTTCCATAGCTAAGTAAGACATATACGAGTGGTATTTTATGAGCATACTATAGGAGGAGGAGGATACTATATTAATCATTCATTCCATAGTGACAAAACATAACTCCATAGTGTGTTCCCATTCCAAAGTATGTGCATTTTTTATAACGAAAGAAAAGAGAGCAAAGCATATGCCTCAACTTCTAGCTAGGTTTTCTCCTATATTGGGTTTCCTAGGAAAAATATAATGTTCATTTTTGTGGATGGTGTAAGTTTGTTTCTATTATTTCATTTTTATATTCCATTTGTTTCTTAAATTCAAGCCAGAAGCTAGAAATAATAAATATGGGATTTAAGGAAATAAACTGCATAAATATAATATTTCAAAATATTATAAGATATATTGCGATGATTTTTTCCAGTAAAATATCCATAAAAGTTTAAATATCATATTGGTATCAGAGCAATTTTATTTGGTCTATTTGTAGGAAGTTGTATAGATCTAGTAATTGGTTTGAAAAGAAATTTGCAAAACCCTGGACAGGACTGAAAATTCTATTAATAAAAACCCTTGAGATCCATCAAAGGAGATATTTGTGAGGCTAATAGAAAAATTTGGTGACATATCTCACAATATGTCCCTCCTGATGGCGGCTCTTTAAAGAAATATCAGACCATCTAACTCTCATATATGATAATAAGGGAAATCTAGAGATAATGAAGTCCTATAAAAGGAGTCAAGGAAAGAGCCTGAGAAAGAGAAGCCTAGTTCGAGTGTCATTAATCCTTCATAGTCCCTATTCAAGATGAAAGAAAAAGTGGAAATAAATCCATGCCAAGGTGAGATCAATGCGTTAAAATTGAACCATCATTTGCAACAACTAGAAGTGTATTACAATGTTCATCATATAGATCAAGAATAAAATATATCATTTTTCGCATTAAAGTTAGAGGATCATGTTTTGACCTAGTGGGAAAGTCACATGGAGACACTTAGGCTAGAGGGTGATCCACAAGTAACTAATTTGGAGTATTTCAAAACCCTCATTAAGTCATAATTTTATCGTATTGGGTATGTAGAGGACTAAAGGATCCATTGGCACTACTACAAGAAAATTTAGGGGCAGAATGTGTAGAATTACACCACCAAGTTCAGAAATATGACTATCATGCTCGATATTTCTCCTAAGAATCAATCTGTACTCCTCAAGTATCTAGGGGGTATACATAGTAAATTACAAAAACATGTGATGATGTTGAAGCCAAGGATAGTGTACAAGGCACGTGTATATGCATAGTATCTTGAAAACATGAGCCACAAGAAAGGGTGTCCAATATGTTCCAAGAGAAAATACCACCGGGAATATTACAAGGAGGGGAATAAGAAGTGGAATGGGGGGAGGACAAGAAGATATTATACGCTACAAATCAATGCAAGGATCCTAGAAACCATTGTAACCATTACAATATTGATAGTCAAATTGAGGAAAAATGTTGGAAACTACATCTAGATATGAACCCAATGAACTGGAAGAAAGCTGCAAAAAAATAATCTTCTTTCCACAGATTTGAGAAATCAGGTCAAAATCACCTCCAATGTGGATGAAAAGGTTTTCTTCATATATGTGGAGAAGGAGTTTCTAATTATCCTTAATCATTGGGAATAGAAGGATATGGATAAACAATTCCACATAGAGATACAAGTCCAGAAGACCAATATTAACACTCTATTTGATTCCTATTCACATGATAATCTCATAGAAATGAATCCAGTTAGAAATATTTTATTGGAGGTTCATGATCATCCTCGCCCCTATCCATTGGCTTGGGTAAACAAGCATGCACATATCAAGGTAAACAATAGTGTAAGATTAATTGTTTTGTAAGTGCATGTGTTATTAATGTAGTGGTGTCGGACATAGTACCCCTAGATGTGTGTGGGGTAGTGTTTGAGAGCCCCTACATGTTTATGAGGTGTTGGAACTTAGGTCTGCATCACTTCCATAAACCTTCGTTCACCTATAAAATATTCTTAAAAGCCTATTTTGTTTTGTGTTTGCTAAGTTATCTGTTGATTATTTGGGTTGGTTGTCAATAATGTCAACCCTTGAAGAAAGTGTGGTAGCAAATTCTGATAGCACAAAGGTTTGGGTAATGGACCCAAGTTTGTTTAATGTACAATGGTATGGTTTTTAATATATTTGATGGTAATATTGTTCTATATGGATAATACATTTCATTCCATTTCCAGTAGTATGTGGAACATCACATAACTCCTCACAGTTAGAGAGTTATGGCCATGTGAAGTTGGACAACCCTCATGAGTCTTCTAGAAGCCCCAAAAGGTCAAAGTAGTCAAAGTGGTTCGAAAGAAGAAATTATTTAAATAATATTATTCTATATGGATAGCACATGTCATTCTATTTCTGGTGGTATGTGGAGCGTCACATAACTCCTCACGGTTAGAGTGTTATGGCCATGTGAAGTTGGAGAACCCTCATGAGTCATCTAGAAGCCCCAAAAGGTCAACATAGTCAATTTAGTTTCAAAGAAGAAATTATTTAAATAATAAAGTGAAGTGATTAGTGTATATAATTCAAAATGGATACAAAAGAAATAATTTAAATAATAAAGTTAATGGATAAATTACTAAGTGGACAAGTGGTTAGAAGTGGGTTAGCCCTAAAATAAGAAAAGTGGTTTAAGATGGTTAGAAGGTAACCCCTTGAGGAAGCTACATAAAAGTATAAATAAGAGACAAGGGTATCTCATTTTAATTACACTTGAGAATATTGAATATCTACAAGTGACTAAGGTAACCAAAGGATATCTAAGGTGGATTTCAGAGGGAACATGAAGTAAAGAAGGTTGAAATTCAAGGAAGGATAAATTCTTCTGATGATGCTTTCTAAGGTATGTTATTTACAGGTCATCTCACCATTTTCATAATAACTCTTTTTATAGAATGATTTAGACCATTAAATATGGAGGTTGTTGAGGAAACATATCCATGTATCCATGATACAAATTTCAGCTTTTGGTTCGTTGTATTTTTGGAGTTACACTCCGTGGAAAAATGGTTTTGTGGCTAGTCCTGAAACTCGTCTAAAGAAGGTGTTTTGGGTAAAAATGTCATAAATTAATCATAACATATACAAATTCAATATGAATAGATTTATTGGTTAAAGTATAGTCTATAGTATTCTGTGTACCATTTCCATATCCATAAAAAAAATATTCCGTGCGGTGCATGCTCTACAAATTCTCTCTTTAGAATAATCTAAAATTCAACAAAGTATTCCATTTTTTCTATAACTCCTTTTCTGAGAGGATATAAGTAGTGAAACATAGAGTAATGGCATAAAAAACATTGAAGAACATTGTGTATTATTTTCATATCTTTATTCAATATAGGTCCATAGTTATGATTATTTGAAGTTACAGTTGTTGACTAATTCGAAATTAGTCATGTGAGACTAAAGTAAAGTTTGATGAAAATGCTAGTCTCTTGTTTCTAAACTTAAGGAATGTTTGTAAATATGTGATTATATACACTAGGTCTATTAGAGAGTTACAAATCAGATTTGGATGATGAAATTGATGAGGGATTTTGATTGAGGTACATGTTGGGTACATGGTTGAGACAAGTAGTTGATGAGTTGGCACATACATGAGGTGTATAGTTGATGACGTTGGTACATCTTCATGAGTCATAGTTTATGTATATTTGATGCATGATTGGTACATATTTGGTGCATGGTTGATGCAGTCATTGATGGTACAAGTAGAGGTACATGATGGTCCATGGTTGATGCACATGTTTATGGTATAGGTTGATTACATGTTGTTTTGTGCAGGTTGTTACATGTTGTTTGATGCAAGTTGATTGGTCTAGGTTTACAACAGTATATCTCAGAGTGATAGTGTGATAGTGGTTCCATAATTCTACTTCTACATCCAAGTGGCCGGAAGAGGAAATAACAAGTGGTTACAACCACCTTCGAGTTGTAGCCGGAGAACATAGGGGGTTGTAGCCTCCTTCTAGTTGTAGACAAATAATTGGGGAGTTCGAGCTTCCCTCAAGTTGTAGCCTGAGAAACTAGGGGGTTGGATCCTCCTTCAGTTGTAGCTAGAAAAAAAGGAAGTCTGTGCTTCCAATGAATGTAATTCTTAAATACATATAAGAATAAACAATCTGTGGTTTTATCCCTATTTGGGTTTCCACGTAAAAACACTAGTGTACTATGTATGTGTATGATTGATCATTTGTTCATTGTTTATTTACTCTGCAACTATTGGATGATAATGCTACATTGATATGCCACTTGCATTTTATGGTTAAAAAGGATTACATTGATCTATTGCTGATTCACCCCCCCTCTTAGTAATCTAACAATTAGTTTTAGAGAAAGTTCCTTGAGGAAATAGTTTAACCACTGGAAGGAGATCATGGATTATTCTGAGAAGGGAGTACCACTATTTAATGGTGAGAATGGTTTAAAGTATTAGCTATGGAGTGGAAGGATGAAAGTATTTTTATACACACAGGGGTATTATATTTGGCTATCAGTCGTTACAAGATATGATAGTTGAAAAATGAAAAATACTACAACCAAGAAGGAATTGAAGAAGAATAACAAAATAGCAATGGATTTCATCTCGGAAGGATTACCTAATATGGTAAGAATAAAGGTTGGTAAATGTTCATCAACCAAAGAAATTTGGGATAATTTACATTATATATATTCTTCACCCATCACAGATTCATAAAATGCCAAAGAAGATGTAGGTACAAATCAAGAAGAAATATGTTCACCATGTCAAACAGATTCAGAAGATGAAGATTACATAATCAAAAAAGGTGTGTTGTTTTTCTTTAATTGTGAAAAACACAGACATCTTGAAATAGAATGCCATGAAGGAAATTGGACAAAAAAACTAATTGAAAAATAAGACAGTTATGAAGAAGAATTGATCAGTGCTTTAGATGAACTAAGAAAAGAAAGAGAGTGAAACAAGTCACTCAAGAAATAATTAATGAAACAAAAGAAAAGTGTTGACATTTTTGAAGAATCCCAACAGGTCATCGAGAACATAGAACTCAGCTAGAAGAAGCCAAAAATATCAAAGAAAATAGTAAAGATCAAAAGAAATATTTTGAAGCTAACATATAAGCACAAAAGGAAGAAGTAGAAATGAGAGAAAATATTGTTACACGTCAAAATTACTCAGCTGGATAAGTGTTGCATGTTCCTCTCAATTGTCGTAAGTGTCGCATCTTCCTTACAACTTTCGCAAGTGTCGCAAGTTGGTCACAAGTGTCGCAAATGATGTTCGAACATACTACCATGTCGACGACACTAAGGGGACACTTATAACATCTCATATGCTTGATTTGAAGAAGGAGAACTGGTTTACTAAAGTCAAATAACTCTTGACACCTAAAGAGAGCTTTGAAACAAAGGTTTTGAGGAGGAGTGCTCCCCTATCTTAGCCCTAGAAGAGTTGGCGCTCCCCTACAAGGCTTCAGGGAGCATTATAACGCTCCCCTGCCCCTTTTGAAGGAGCGCTGCTCATCTTGAAGGCGCTGGCACTCCCCTAAATCTTACCAGGGAGCACTACAGTGCTCTGATGCCCCTTCTAAGGGAGCACTGCCTAATCTGAGGCAGTAGTTGGCCCGTTGAGGAGAATAAGGGGAGGATCTTTCGAGATTATGAGGCAGTTGTATTCGAATTCCTTGTTTCATCAAGAGATCCCTAATCTAAGGAGGAAGTTCACAACTTGTTCTAAAGATAAATCAAGAGGTTAAGCTCTTCTTGACCTATATAAACAGGCTCTATGATGGTGGAAAGGGGAAAAGGAGAATTACACCAAACTTATGATCTCATAAGTGGTGCTGGAGCTGATTGGAGGAAGAACTACTGATATGAAACTTATGATCTTGGAGGAAACACACAGTCAGCCAAAGGAGAGTGATCAGTGAAGCTGCTGCTATACAGGTTGTGGATCTTTCAGGCAAGGGTTAGACGAAGGGGACTTGATGAAGCTGTCGCATTCGCATCTACGATTGTAAGTACTGCTGTCCTTATTCTCATCAATATGACAAGCTTGGCATGTTTCTTTCTAGTTTGTTTCTAATGTCACATGAACTTATCATTAATTGATAGATCTGTTCTCAAGCTAATATCAATAGAGTAGGAAGTGGTTGTATCTTGTTTGTTTGCAGAACTCAGCGAGGAGCAAAGGATTGGAGCACAACTCGGAGCGTGAAGGGACAAACGTCAATAAAGAGGTACTTTTGTCATCCTTCCTTCTCATGTGTTAGTTTAGATAGATTTGAAAGGAAGTCAGTGTCCACATTAAGCATTTTTTGTCTAGAGTTAGGGTCAAGCTCTTAGAGGTGATCTCCCTGTCCGTAGGGAGATTTTCCTACAACAGAAACTAGCGACTCCACTGGGGAGATAGCCTCAAATCGAAACTTCTTGTTTTTATTTCTCCTCATTGACCTTGTTCTACCCCTTGATTGTTTCAGGCTTCGTTCACTCCTCTTATGATTGGTTTCATGAGCTGATTGGCTCCTTACCCCATCATACTCAGCATAATTGTTGGAATTGAATTGCAATTTTTTTATTTTTTTTTACATTTCTGGGAGCTTTTGAACCTGGCGCCCCTGTCCCAGTGTTAACAGAGTGCCATTGCTCCCCCATAGTATTACACAGAGTGCTATAATTCTCCTTTCCTTTGGCAACAGAGCGCCAGCCCTCTTTAGGCCAAAAAACCCTTCAGAATTGCTTTCTCTTGGTTTTGCCTCTGTGTCTCCTCTGTTGAGTGACCTTGTAAGTCAATTTTTCTTCCCTTTTAGCCTTGACATCTATCTTTTGCTTGAAGAACAAACATCTTACTAGTTGGATCTTGTAGCCTTCTTCACTATTTTTGTTGAGTTTTTTCCATTGAGTGAAGTTTGAAACCCATGCATTGTTTTTCTCTCCTCATCAGCTGAGTAAAAACCCTGGTGAAGATCATCAAAGGCCTACAGACCTCTTCATCTCGATTTCAGTCAAGATCCTTGTTCTTCAAATTTTTCTTTTGGGTGTGAAGTTTTTTTTTCTCTTTGATTGTTTCTTTTCTTTCGCTTTTCATTTTGATTGCGACGAAAGGGTGTATTGTTTGTATGACTTTTGCTTGTGCTAGTTTGGTTTTCATTCATACAAGAAAGATAATTAGCAAGGTGAGCATTGTGTTGAAATGATCATAACTCATACGCAAACAATAAAAGACATCTTTATGATTGATTGTGCATATTAGAAGGCATTTAAAAAGTTTTAGCATCACATCAGGATTTGATTGAGAAAAAAGAATTGTTTGAGGACACTCCTTATTCGTGCTTGTCAGTGAAAAGAACTCTCTCTCTCCCTTAGATAGATGTTCATCGAAAAGAAATGACTGCTTATCATATTTGATGCATTTTTGGGATTGATTCATAATTCCATTCGTTTCACTTCCATGCACCCCTTTTTGCGTAAAGAACAACCATAAAATCAACACTAATTAAAAGTTATCTAGAACTTTTTCTTTTCTAGGATCCTCCATCAATAGTAGATTACGCTTAGTACTTTGGATCAGGGCTGTGAGCATAACTCTCCAAAGTTTCCAAAACAAACAGTAGCATCCTGAGTTAGGAAGAGTAAAATCCAGTCATCGTATAAGTCTGCCTGGGATCCCCCTCTCACACAGGGGTTACGCACGAGGTCACATTCGGGTGAGCTACGGGGACTAACCCTCCATGGTTTAACTGATTGTGGTGGTCAGATCGTATTATGGGGATCACTTTGAGGTAAATCCACAATTACTGCATGGAATTCTTTTAGTTGATTTTGGGCTGGATACCCTGCCCATACATTCGGATAGGACTATCGACTGTTCCCGCCCAAGGGCTGACTGCAAATTGGTAACCTTAGTGGTTGTAATCTTTAGGGTCTTACACAAGGTGACGGTGACGGGAAGTCTCACTGTACCTGGGGTAGACATTGGTCAAACTCACTCAGGCTCCTTGGAGGGTAAATCCACAATTACTACGTGGAATATTGCACCAAGATGTAAGTTTG
>JASDQU010013194.1:133714-146007 GCA_032191745.1 Picea mariana
CCCCTACATGTTTATGAGGTGTTGGAACTTAGGTCTGCATCACTTCCATAAACCTTCGTTCACCTATAAAATATTCTTAAAAGCCTATTTTGTTTTGTGTTTGCTAAGTTATCTGTTGATTATTTGGGTTGGTTGTCAATAATGTCAACCCTTGAAGAAAGTGTGGTAGCAAATTATGATAGCACAAAGGTTTGGGTAATGGACCCAAGTTTGTTTAATGTGCAATGGTATGGTTTTTAATATATTTGATGGTAATATTGCTCTATATGGATAATACATTTCATTCCATTTCCGGTGGTATGTGGAACATCACATAACTCCTCACAGTTAGAGAGTTATGGCCATGTGAAGTTGGACAACCCTCATGAGTCATCTAGAAGCCCCAAAAGGTCAAAGTAGTCAAAGTGGTTCGAAAGAAGAAATTATTTAAATAATATTATTCTATATGGATAGTACATGTCATTCTATTTCCGGTGGTATGTGGAACGTCACATAACTCCTCACGGTTAGAGTGTTATGGCCATGTGAAGTTGGAGAACCCTCATGAGTCATCTAGAAGCCCCAGAAGGTCAACATAGTCAATTTAGTTTCAAAGAAGAAATTATTTAAATAATAAAGTGAAGTGATTAGTGTATATAATTTAAAATGGATACAAAAGAAATAATTTAAATAATAAAGTTAATGGATAAATTACTAAGTGGACAAGTGGTTAGAAGTGGGTTAGCCCTAAAATAAGGAAAGCGGTTTAAGATGGTTAGAAGGTAACCCCTTGAGGAAGCTACATAAAAGTATAAATAAGAGACAAGGGTCTCTCCTTTTAATTACACTTGAGAATATTGAATATATACAAGTGACTAAGGTAACCAAAGGATATCTAAGGTGGATTTTAGAGGGAACATGAAGTAAAGAAGGTTGAAATTCAAGGAAGGATAAATTCTTCTCATGATGCTTTCTAAGGTATGTTATTTACAGGTCATCTCACCATTTTCATAATAACTCTTTTTATAGAATGATTCAGACCATTAAATATGGTGAGGAAACATATCCATGTATCCATGATAAAAATTTCAGCTTTTGGTTCGTTGTATTTTTGGAGTTACACTCTGTGGAAAAACGGTTTTGTGGCTAGTCCTGAAACTAGTCTAAAGAACGTGTTTTGGGTAAAAATGTCATAAATTATTCATAACATATCCAAATTCAATATGAATAGATTTATTGGTTAAAGTATACTCTATAGTATTCAGTGTACCATTTCCATATCCATAAAAAAAATATTCCATGCGGGGCACGCTCTACAAATTCTCTCTCTAGAATAATCCAAAATTCAACAAAGTATGCCATTTTTTCTATAACTCCTTTCCTAAGAGGATATAAGTAGTGAAACATGGAGTAATTGCATAAAAAAAATTGAAGAACATTGTGTATTATTTTCATATCTTTATTCACTATAGGTCCATAGCTATGATTATTTGAAGTTACAGTTGTTGACTAATTTGAAATTAGTCATGTGAGACTAAAGTAAAGTTTGATGAAAATGCTAGTCTCTTGTTGTTAAATTTAAGGAATGTTTGTAGATATGTGATTATATACATCAGGTCTATTACAGAGTTACAAATCAGATTTGGATGATGAAATTGATGAGGGATTTTGATTCAGGTACATGTTGGGTACATGGTTGAGACAAGTAGTTGATGAGTTGGCACATACATGAGGTGTATAGTTGATGATGTTGGTACATCTTCATGAGTCATAGTTTATGTATATTTGATGCATGATTGGTACATATTTGGTGCATGGTTGATGCAGTCATTGATGGTACAAGTAGAGGTACATGATGGTCCATGGTTGATGCACATGTTTATGGTACAGGTTGATTACATGTTGTTTTGTGTAGGTTGTTACATGTTGTTTGATGCAAGTTGATTGGTCCAAGTTTACAACAGTATATCTCAGAGTGATAGTGTGACAACGGTTCCATAATTCTACTACTACATCCAAGTGGCCGGACGAGGATATAACAAGTGGTTGCAACCACCTTCGAGTTGTAGCCGGAGAACATAGGGGGTTGTAGCCTACTTCTAGTTGTAGCCAAATAATTGGGGAGTTCGAGCTTACCTCAAGTTGTAGCCTGAGAAACTAGGGGGTTGGATCCTCCTTCAGTTGTAGCTAGAAAAAAAGGAAGTTTGTGCTTCCAATGAATGTAATTCTTAAAGACATATAAAAATAAACAATATGTGGTTTTATCCCTATTTGGGTTTCCACGTAAAAACACTAGTGTACTATGTATGTGTATGATTGATCATTTGTTCATTGTTTATTTACTCTATAACTATTGGATGATAATGCTACATTGATATGCCACTTGCATTTTATGGTTAAAAAGGATTACATTGATCTATTGTTGATTCACCCCCCCTCTTAGTAATCCAACAATTAGTTTCAGAGAAAGTTCCTTGAGGAAATAGTTTAACCACTAGAAGGAGATCATGGATTATTATGAGAATGGAGTACCACTATTTAATGGTGAGAATGGTTTAAATTATTAGCTATGGAGTGGAAGGATGAAAGTATTTTTACATGCACATGGCTATTATATTTGGCTATCAGTCGTTACAAGATATGATAGTTGAAAAATGAAAAAAACTGCAACCAAGAAGGAATTGAAGAAGAATAACAAAATAGCAATGGATTTCATCTCGGAAGGATTACCTAATATGGTAAGAATAAAGGTTGGTAAATGTTCATCAACCAAAGAAATTTGGGATAATTTACATGATATATATTCTTCACCCATCACAGATTCATAAAATGCCAAAGAAGATGTAGGTACAAATCAAGAAGAAATATGTTCACCATGTTAAACATATTCAGAAGATGAAGAATACATAATCAACAAAGGTGTGTTGTTTTTCTTTAATTTTGAAAAAGACAGACATCTTGAAATAGAATGCCATGAAGGAAATGGGGCAAAAAAACTAATTGAAAAATAAGATAGTTATGAAGAAGAATTGATCAGTGCTTTAGATGAACTAAGAAAAGAAAGAGAGCGAAACAAGTCACTCAAGAAATAATTGATGAAACAAAAGAAAAGTGTTGACATTTTTGAAGAATCCCAACAGGTCATCGAGAACATAAGAACTCAGCTAGAAGAAGCCAAAAATATCAAAGAAAATATTAAAGATCAAAATAAATATTTGGAAGCTAACATAGAAATAACTAATTCTCTAAACCATCTTAAGGAAATAACTAATTCTCTAAACCATCTTGACAAAAAATTTGATCAATAAGAGAAAGGACTTGAAGAAGAAATAAGCACGTTAAAAATCTAGCTTGAATAATGTTATAGCAAGATTTTCCTCAAGATTGCTATCTTGCACAGAGGGCCTTTCGCCATTTCGCTATGTAGACTTGTCATACTTTTTTGCTGAATCTAGATATAAAATACACCGTTTTCAAAATATATGCGCCCTATCTACTATACAACATGTGTATACGTAGGTTGTTCCACTACAGTCGGCGTACATCTGGATTTGTGCCAAAAAATACAAAAATGAAGTCGTGTTTCCATGTCACGACAAGAGATATCTGATCCTTGGCCATCCATATACTGGAAATGTTCTGAATCGGCCCTTTAGTTGCATTTTGAAGGCTATAAGAACACAATTCCTAGCTATGGAAAAGAATGGAGAAAGCATTCAAATTTGAGAGCAAAGTTACTATGGAGAAATTACTTCATATTGAGTTTGCATCCCTTTGTCCCTTAAGTCTTAACATAGTGTTCATCCCCCAAGCTCTTTCCCTATTGTTGAGAGTACCTCATTGTCTATTTTCTATGAGATTTATTTTGGTGGAGGATTGAAGTGGTGGAGGCCCAGTTGGAAGGAACTTGGTTTCTTGGTTTATTAATAGAAATACTCCTTTCCTGTCCAATTTGTATAGTGCAAATATATGATTATTATCCATGGGCATATTTGTAATGTTTATTAATAGATTATGCTATCTAAGGTGCTAAACCTATATATTATCACTATATACTTGCTTTGCTTGTTTGTTGAGAACTTGTTGCAGGTACAAAGCTTTGAGTCAAAGTACTCAACAGTGGAACATCATCAAACGTTGGAACGAGGTAGGTTTCTTTCTTATCTTGCTTGCACATTGGTTTATATAGAATATGTTAAATTGAGTAGATTTATGTAGTCATAACTATCTGTTGTGGTTTACCCTAGCCATATGGAGTTCGTCCCTCGTAACAGAATTGGCGGCTCCACTAGGGAGAGATCTTCTTTATAAGGGTTGAAGTACTTTTTATCCTTGCATTTTTTTTTCCTTTGTGTTTCTTGTAGTATCACTACTTGACAGATTATGTTCACTCTGGATCTGAGTTTTCATCCTTTTCCACTTGCCCAACCTTGTTTTGAAGCTTGTACATTCCTTTTGCCTTGACAGTCACGTATACGTGTGTGTTGTCTCATTGCAAGTTGCATATATACACACATTTTTCCTGAACAATCATGTATACAACTTTTCCTTTCCTGTTTGTTGTGTTGTGTGATTGTTGGGTGGGATTTTATGATTTCTAAGCCTTCTTAGGTCTCTTTGGTGCCTATTGAGATTCTTTGGGTTGACATGAAACCTATTTGGAGTTGAATTTTTGTGCATAGTCTTTCTCATCGTTTTTTAATTTTTAGATTTTGTCCTTCAACTCTGGGTTGTTGCTTGGCTGCTTGGTATTATGATTTAGTCATTCCCTTTATACACCGTAGAATTTATATATCAATTTTCTTTTGATTCCATGCATTTTTTCTTTAATATATTGAATATACAAAAAAACAGGCATTTTACATTGCTTGGCATTTTTGGATTTTGAATTTTTATCATTAGATTAGTGAATTTAGTGAAATATTGCATTTTACTTCTAAATTGTAGAGTTGAAATTGAAAATTGCACTCTTTTTATACACATATCATTCATTGAAAAAAATAAAATTAGACTTTGCATTATATTTATATTTATTTTCTTGTGGAGTCATAATATCAAGAGTTTAACTTCCATACCTTTTTGAGTAATCACGACCAGTAAAATTTTCTCTTTAAACTAAAATCGATTAGTCACGATTTTATTTTTAGGGTGCATAAACTAGTCTAGGATTTAGTGCCTTGGGATAGAATTTTTTGAGTAAACTTCTCCAAGGAAATTAAATCAACATATGTGTCCGAGAAAGGGAGTTGATAATTCCTTTATATAATTGGTAAGATCAGGAGGCTTCGCTCGCACCAGAGTTAATCATGAGGTCGTGTGAAGTTAAGTTGAAGGGATAACCCCCAGATACTCGCCTAGTGTCAGAGATATTTATTTAGATTTTTTCATATTATGGGATCTTGCGAGTACCCATACCTCTGCGAAAGGTGGTGATTTCAAGGTTTCGGGCTTTGCTACCCTGCCCATACAGTAATCTAGAATTACGACTACTCACCTGTAATGTACCTCAATTTTCTCATAAATTATTTTTTCTTCTAGGTAATATTATCCCTAAGTTCCTTACAAGAACTTTCAACAAAATAAATAGCCCTTTTATTTCCATTGTTAAACTCTGGTATTTATTCAAGTTATGAATGTTAATGATGACATTACTACTCAGTCCCATTATCTAACACTTTCTTTTCAATTCTTGAGTCATACTAACATTTGTATAAGGGTATAAGTTTATATTGGTATTCACTTGAAAAATAAACAGAGGCATGAGACTTAGGGTCCTAACCCCTCTCCTTTCGACACCCTCCATATCTGCACGCAAGACTAGAAAAACCATATGAATAAGACATTATGCCTAACGTATGGGATGCCAGATTATTACCTTAGCGATATGTTGTTTTTAATCCTAAGTTGTTTTGACTCTCTCATACACGACCATAGTCCTCGACATGCTTACTCTGTAAAAAAAATTGGTTGGTTAAAGGTCTTTCCTTCATAACATAGATTAACAGTATTTCGAGTTAGAAACAACCCCGTACTAACAAATTTGTTATCTCTGCCAGACTTAGGCGAAGTATACTTAACTGGCGCAAACTGGCTAGTGGTTGTTGAAGATTTCCAAAACATAGTTTTCGAGGAGATCCACTTCTTTACTTTGTAATTCCATTAAATATGATAGGAGGTTTATGATAGTCCAGAGTTAAGCTCTGACCATCCATTAATGGAGGTAGATGAGAAATGTAGGCCAAATCTGTATCTCCATCCAATCGAAACCCACCAAGTCACCTCTATCACATGGTCGCACTTCCCTTGTACCATCAACATTCATGTTGCGTGGGGTTCATGCTTTAGGGTTACAATAGTTGTTTTCTTTTCAGTTTTGTGAAGCTATTTAGAAGTTGGGGCTCTACACTTCTCTTTGTTTTCTTGGTGTGGGGAGTATGGCAACTTAGAGCACCTTCAAGGACTATTTCTACCATTGGTAAGTGGCCCCTCTATTCATTATACGTTCTACTCAATCACTCTGCAAGGTTTCTGGCCTTATGTTATTTATATTCTTTCCGATGAATTTGCACAGGTATCAATTTCAGGTCTTTTGTTCTGAGGGTTAGCCGTCTCCTTCATCCTTTAATTTCCTTTTGTGTTAACCCCGATGTGAGTCTCTTCAAGAATTCACTGGACTATGGCTTAGAAGTCCATCTAAGTTAGGGATTCACAATGTGTCTACATACTATACCTAAGCGCGATAAGGTAATTTGATGGGGCCAGTTTTCAAATAACATTTTCTATCCCAGTTAGACACCTATACTAAGTTTTATGCTCGAGCCCTTTATTTCCTATCTACTCGAGGAACTTTGATGCAGGAGCATCTTTCCACATCAGTCAGCCAGCCAGCCAACCACATCAGCGAATTCAAATCGCGCGTTGAAGAGAGGCACAACCTCATTTGGAATTTGAATTTAATGTAATTAAATGTTTAAGCTGGTGAGTTGTGAAGCCGTGCCTTTGTATAGGCATTATTCAAGTAGTCCTTTAATGTTTGTAAGGCTCAGATCTAGATCAAGATTCTAGACTAGACAGCCCATTCAATGGAATTGAATAGGGTAGGTAGATTGGAGGGAAGAGCTCGAAGAGCCCCCTCAGGTAAAAATAGATTTTAGTATCTCATTGTGTGGGGGTGAGAAGTCGGGAAAGGATAGAGAATCTGCAAGTAAAGAGCAGAAGAGAAGGAGTCGAGACCTTGTTACAGGCCGTGCTCAGGAACACCTTGTAAATACAGGCATTCACCATATTTAATACAAAGAGCAGTTTTTCCTGCATTACTGTGTGTTAAATGAATGTCTATGAGTGTTCTTATATGCTGTAGATGTGTACTGGAGGGTTGCGTTTGTAGGAGTGTGTATGATTTTAGGTGAAGGTCTTTGAGGCTTCATACTAGGAGGGTGTGATAGAACACTGCGGGTTGTAATAGCCGTGCACAGAGGTTGCACTTCTGAATTCTGCGGGTTCAGACAAAGACGTGCTGCAGCACAAAAACTAAAATCAACAACTCAGGGAAGACCTCAAGGTTGCTGAACAGCTTGGAGGCAAGACTATGGGAGGAAACACAGTTGCAGACAAAAGCTTTGAGGATTTCTGTGAAGCTCTACCAAGTGGGCATCGAGTCGGTGCAAGGAATGCACAAAGGAGGACTTCTGTTGAGAAGTTCAGGAAGGAGAACCAGAATCACTAAGGATTCTGAGAGCTCTGCCAGGTGGGCATTGAGCGGGTGCATAGGTGCACAGGAGACAGGACTGTTGGATGTTCTGTGAAAAGATACTCTGCCAGGAGGGAATTGAGTAAGTGTGCAGACAGAAGAAAAGAGAACTCTTTGAGTTTTGTAATTTAAAGGAAGAGTCCACTGAGGGATCTTTGCAGGTTTATTGAACACACTGAAGGCTCAGCAAGAAGTTTCTTGAGTGAAGGATAGCCAGGAGGGTATTATATTCTCCATCCGTGGGAGAAAGAAGAAGGATTTATTTCCTTAGAGAACTGAGTGTTTGAGAAGCTCAAGAGAGATAGCACTTTGTGTGTGTGAAGACTCTGCAGAGGTGCAGAAGTCAAAGAATCCCTTAGGGATTCAAGGATAAGCTCAGGAGGAGTAGTTCTTTCAGCGCATGGAGCTATAGCTGCAAGGAATGCAAAGGACAAAGAACTCTTTGGAGAGTTCAGAGTTCTCCAAGCTCAGGAGGAACAACGTCATGGAGAATTCAGGCAAGGATTAAAGCTGAGATCTCACAGGAGGAACCATAACAAAGGTCGAGGACTTTGAGAACTGGAAATTCTTCCAAGTTCCGGAAGAAAGTGCAGAAGCTCAGGAGGGAGCACATCAGCCGTTGGATCGATCGAAGAAATCTGGACCATTGAATATTTCGCGTCCAAGAGAGAATAGGAGAAGCATATAGAAGGGGGAGATCGTGAGTCGTTGGATCTCATTCGAAAATACCGTCAGCCATTGGATCAGACAGGAGGTGCACGGGGTTTAACCCTTCTCACACCAGGCAAAAGTCCCGACAGGTATTGGGAAATCAGAAATCTTATGGACAGGAAATCAGGAATCTTCATGGTAAAGGTCCTGGGAAAGATCTAAGCCATCCATTTGTGGAGACGCGTCGCGGGGATCGAGCGACCCATCGGTATATCGGCTACTGGGGTTTTGAGTTGACAAAGGATTTTTTTCATCGAAGATTCAAAAACTCTGAAACAACGAGATTGGATCGGGGTTGTCCATCAGTTGGGGACACGTGGTGGAGATCCAGATTATCGAGGAAAGTCCCAATAGAAATTCAAATCGATGCATCGGAGTTCGGCATTTCGAAGATCCAGAGGACAAGACTTCTGGAGCATCAGAAGTCGTGAAATCATGAGAAGTGATCAGGACTATCCATCATAGGAGGACGCATGGAGGAGATTAGAGAATTCGAGAGATTTTCTGAAAGGAAAGCTATCTATCGGCATTACGAGAATTGAGAAATCGAGAATACTGTGGACAAGAGGTCCATACATTTCAGAATTGCGAAGTCCAGAATCCCGAGAAGGAGGAAAGCTCCTTTGTGTGGGGGCCAACTGACGTCATATCAGAATATTGGAGATTCCAAGGACAAAGTGTCTATGCATTTCGGCATTGAGATGTCCGAAACTCCGATAGGAGATAAGACTAGGGTCACGGGGATAGTGGTCATATAGGCCAAGATTTTAGCTAGGAGGGCTAACGCGTAAAGCGTCGTATCGGTGAATTGACTCAGTGGAGTTCGGGAGTTCGAGAGGACAGGAACTCTTGAAATCAGAAGTTAAGAAACCCTGAAGCCCGAAAGTGCATTTTTCCTATTGAGGAAGAGGCAGCGGTCAGAGTGCAGAAGGCCGTGAGGAAATTAAGGACCTATGGATCGGGTTTTAACAGAGATTCCACTGAGGAATCGAAGAGTCACTTTGGCTCAAAAGGGGGAAGTTGAACGATCCTTAAGACCGGGAGGTCAGCGCAGGGGCATTTGCTGAGGTAGAGGGCGCGTCTGCATCAAACTTCCAGCCCTGTAAAATTCTTATTAGAGTGTTTCCGAAAGTTACATTCGTTATAACCATAGACAAATAATCTATGTATCCGGCATTGTAAGTTTAAAGGAAAAATTGGGTCGTCCCTTTTTGTGCTAAAATGAGTCTAGTGAAATTGGAAAGGTGTTGACACTATGTTTTCTTTCTTTAGATGACTATTCTCTGATGGTAAATAGAAATATTTTGGGAATGTTCATTGACCCAAGGACTCAAATTTATACACTTGTATTTAGAATAAATATTTTGTTATGTTTGTTATATGACTCACGTACTTCATTGTGATCGCCATTCGTGTATTATTTCCTGTAATGTTTTTCTTTGACTTATTTACTAGTTCTTATCACTAATGATGGGACCCTGTGATTTTTGAGGGTACTTATCAGAGATTCTTCAGATCCTCCTCCCCTTTCGTTCTGGAAAGTACTCAGATTGTCGCAACAATGAAGGATATTGAATCCCTCCATTTAAAGTTAAGTATTACTTCAACAATTCCTTTCCTATTATTACTCGTTTTATTTTAGTCGCCTTATCTCTGTTGAACAAATTATTAATGGTATTTTTTGCAACTTTGTGAAGGGGTTTCGACCAAGAGAAAATCATGGAGATCAACTTCTGTCACCCGCTTAAGAGGTATTTGGGTTCCATCTTGCCTCTTCCTAGAAGGGCCTAGGCGACTAATGGTAGAAAGATTCAACTAAAGAGTTATCTCTATGGTAGAGATTTGTTCATTTTTATGCTATTTTGTACCTTTTTTCCTTGCCTTCATGTTCGAATAAGAGGGTTGACTTTAAAATTGTATAATTGGTCAAATGATTATGTCAGATTTTTACTATGTCCTAATTTGAACATTATTGGAATGGAAAATACGATTTGATTTTCTTGGCATACTCAAACTTTTCTTTGACATTATGAAATAAATGATATTGTGATTAATATATGTTGTTTTCATTCCTATAGCTTTACTTTCTATCTTTATCACCGTAGATCCTAGGAAAAATAAAATTTTGTTGTAATGTTTTAACCTGGACTTGTAATCGTTAGATAAACCATTTGTTTTCATTCTGAGTTCTACTGAAAATTTTATGGAACTACTTTACCCTGCTTCCGAGCATTCGAACGTTTGAAGCTATTTGTTTCCCTATCACAGTCGATGTTGACGAGATCTAAGAATTAGGTATTAAAACAGGTTTGAGTCTATAAGGGTAAAATAGATTAAATATACAACTCTATAATTATATCCGGAATGTTTTATTTATATATATATGAAATTATATATAAATATATATACATTCCTTTTATTGTACAGTGGGTTTCATATAATTGTTAGAAAGTTTCATATTAATTACTTAATATATCCGCAAAACTTTATAATTGTACAATTCCATTTCTATGCCATCTACTGTATTGATTGTTGAATGGAAACAAATGCATATATATTCATAACTACATTCATATAGTTACATAAATATTTCATGAATCCCTATCATAGTAGAGTTTCAACCCGATTTCGGCTTTTAGTATGTACAGGTTGAAAACAAAACTTGAATGATTTATCAGTATATGATCTTATGACAGGTAGAAACATATAGAATTCGTATTTGTATCTTCTTGATTATTTTATTACTTTATACCAGATAACTCTGTTCTTTCCATGAATAATACATAGTGGCTTTGCAGCGCTATTTATTATTTACAGACTATTCCTACCATATATATAATACTCAATCATTTTATCAGTCCATTCTTTATCATAATAATGTTTCTCCTATAAAAAATAACATATTGTGATCCTATAGATACAGTCTTTAGTCAAACAGAATTACTTCCACAACAAGTACCCTACAGTTACTCTATAATTCTATTTAGACACACATGAACAATAGGGCATTCATATAGAAATAGAAGGCATGTATAATCATTTTAATGATACAAATAAAATAAGAGGGAAGTAGAGAAACATATCTGAATAAACACTGGAACAACAAAGGGAACAACCAGGTTCCTCCCAACCTTAAAACAGGGAAGTCAAATAACTTTTCCTATTCACCCCCTAGCCTAACCATGAATCCATGAGGGATAACTTGGAACTCCCCTTAGCAAATTCTTTACAGTTTCAGTAGTCTTATCCTTGCCTCACACTGAGCCAGTAGTTTTCGTAACAACAAGATATAGATTTTCTTTTCCCCTAGCATACTAGGCAACATCTTACCTCCTCAAATATGCCATATATCCAAAGTCATTTTTACCTAGGTATTTTTTCCTCCCTTGGAACTTTTGCAGCTTTCCAAATCCCTGATTTTCAGGGGCTTCCCATGGACAAATACTTGATTTTCCACTTGTAACAATAAGCCCTGGGGTAGTTCCAACATGTTCCCCATTCATGGAGTCATGGTCACCTAATTTCAACATGGTTGTTCCATTTGTCTTCCAACAATAATTATAAAATATTTTGTTTTATACAAGTGTCATAGTCAAGAAGTGAGTTGGTTCAAATCAGGTCTCTGCCTAACTGTCATAATCATTAATTACAATTAATTAAATTCAAAATTTGGAATTACCAAAAATGGAAAAAAAATTCCAATTTCAAATTTACCAAAAACAAAATAATTTTCCTAAGAAATATCAAACTTAAAAATAATTTATTTTTGGGTATGTCACATCCTTTCCCCCTTCAATAAAACATTTTCCTCAGCTTTCATTCCTTTCTTGGAACAATTTTGGATGAGATTTTA
>JASDQU010013194.1:146057-162610 GCA_032191745.1 Picea mariana
AATTCCAATTTCAAATTTACCAAAAACAAAATAATTTTCCTAAGAAATATCAAACTTAAAAATAATTTATTTTTGGGTATGTCACATCCTTTCCCCCTTCAATAAAACATTTTCCTCAGCTTTCATTCCTTTCTTGGAACAATTTTGGATGAGATTTTAGAAAATCTCCCTCCAAGTCCCAAGTGGCCTCCTTAGGGCAAAAGTGCTTCCATTGCACCTTTACCTGAGCGACGGATCTGTTCCGAAGTGCTATTTCTCTCCGGTCCAGAATGTGCATAGGTTCCACATGGAACTCACCTTCTGGTTCCACATGCACCAAGTTCAAATCGATCATATGAGTAGGTTCATGAACATAATTCTTTAACAAGGAAACATGAAATACATTATGAATTTTTAGATTGGATGGAAGTGCAAGTCGGTATGCTACGGGTCCAATTCGAGCTAGTATCTTGAAGAGACCACAAAACCTGGGTGCTAACTTGGCACAATTCCCTAGCTTTAGTGAACTTCTCTGGGCTTTTACTTTTAAGTAAACATGGTCTCCCACTTGAAATTCCAAGTGTCTTCTTTTCTAGTCCGCATAATTTTTATGTCTGTCCTGTGCCTCTTTTAAGTTCTTTTGTACCTTTCTTACCATACTCTCCATTTCTTGGAGCATATCTGGTCCAACCATGAGTCTGTTGACTAGGTAATCCCATCTAATTGGAGTTGTACACTTTATGTCATACAATATCTTGAAGGGGCTTAATTTAACCGAAGTTTGGTACCCATTGTTATATGCAAATTCTACCAAATGCAAGTAGTCTTCCCACTTGCTTGGTTTTGTTCTTACATACATGTGGAGGATCTATATTCTATGATTTGGTTTGTTTGTTTAGTATTTACATCCATTTGTGGATGATAACTCGTGTTGAAATTCAAATTAGTATTTATCCCTGCAAACAATTCTTTCCAAAAAGCAGATGTAAATTTTACGTCTCTATCTAAAATCACCATTTTAGGAATGCCATGTAGTCTAAAAATATCTTTCATGAATATTTCAGTGATGTTAATATCTTTAAAAGTAGACCTTACAGGAATAAAGTGTGTAGACATACTAAGTTTATCGATTACCACCATAATAGAATCATTATGTTTCTGAGTTTTAGGCAAACCTATAATAAAGTCTAGAGATATAGTCTCCTATTTCCATTCTAGTACTAGTAAGGGATGTAATAGGCTGGATGGATGCTGGTGCTCAACTTTTACCTGCTGACAATATTGACAATTAGCTAAGTATTTTTTTGTTTTGCCCTTCATATTAGGCCAATAGACTAAATTTTCTAAGTGTTGTTATCATTTTCTGGTATCTTGGATTGACAGAATATGGTTTCTTATTCACTTCATCCAAAACTGTTAGCTTCAACTCTACCGAATCTGGTATGTATATCCTATTTTTGAATCGTAGTAGACCATTTTTATCAATACTCAGATCTATTTTGTTTTAATTTTCTATAGTGTTTTTTAATTCTGTCACTATCTTAGTGTAATTTTCATTTTTATTACTTGTAGTCTTTATCCTTTATTCAAGATCACTTTCTTCCCTACTAATGTTGATTTCAAACAAGCCATGAACTCTTCTACTCAAAGCATCAATTACTTTATTTTCCTTACCCTTGATATGTCTTACCTCAAAGTCAAATTCGTTGAAGGAGGTTAGCCATCTTTCTTGCCTTGCATTAAGGTCCGACTAACTAAAAAAATATTTAACACCTCTATTATCTGTCAATAATAAAAATATTCTACCCATTATGTAGTGTCACCACATTTTTAAGGCGTGTATTACCCCTACCAATTCTAAGTCATGCGTGACATAGTTTCGCTCATGTTCTTTTAGTTTACGAGACTCATAACAAATAAAATTTCCTTATTGAGTTAGGATGCCACCTATCCCTTCTTTACTTGCATCTACACATATGGTAAATTCTTTATCTGGATCTACTACCTTTAGAATGGGTGCAGTTGTTAACAATTCCCTTAACTTATTAAAAATGTCTTGACACTTCTCTGACTAGTTAAACTTGGTCCCTTTATTTTGTAATGATATGATAGGGTACACAATTTTGGAAAACCCCTCTATAAATCTGCAGTAATATCTGGTGATTCCCATGAATGACCAGATATACGCTACATCCTTTGTTACCGACCATTCTATGCTGGCTCTTATTTTCTCAGGATCGACCACAATACCTTCTGTAGATATTACATGTCTTAGGTACTGTATTTTCTTCAGAGAAAGATATCACTTATCAAATTTAGCATACAATTTGTGCTTCCTTAAGTTTTGTAGAACTATTCTTAAGCGTTCTTTGTGTTCTTCTTTTGTTTTAGAATATACCATAATATGGTAAACACAAACACGAATTTGTCCAAGTATTGACTAAAAATTCTATTTATTAAACACATGAATGTGGCCAGTGCATTAGTGAGTTCGAAAGGTATAAACAGAAATTCATAATGCACATATTGTGTACGAAACATCTTTTTACTTATGTCTTCATCTTTTATTTTAACCTGGTGATAACCAGATCGTAGGTCCAATTTTGAGAAAATCTTTTCCCCACCTACTTGATCGAACAAATAATTTATCCTACGTACGAGAAACTTGTTCTTAATAGTTTTCTTATTTAATTGTATGTAATCAATGCATGGCATCATAGTTCTATCCTTCTTTTTCACAAAGAGGACTGGTGCTCCCCATGGTGAAACACTCGGTCTAATATACTCTTTGTCCAATAATTCCTGTAGTTGAATATTTAGTTCTATCAATTATGGAAAACTCATTCGGTAAGGTTCCTTATATATAGGGGATGAACCAGGTAGCAGGTCGATAGAAAAGTCTATCTCCCTTCTAGGGGGTAATTCAGGTATTTCATCAACAGATATGTCTCTGAAATCTCGTAGAACATCAAAGTTTTCCAAGTTGGGTTTATCTTCTTTTACTAACAAATTTGTTACTTGGATGGAAAAAACTTGACAACCCTTTCTCATGCATTTCTTGAATTGCATTGCTAAAACTTGTCTAACTGATACTAGTTTTTGTATACATTGGACTGTCCTAGTAGTGTCATTTTCATCTTTATACTTAAGTGTCTTTGCATAACAATCTAGCACTACTTTATGTGTTTCTAACAAATCCATTCGGATAGTTACATCATAATATCCTAGTGGTAGAATGTTCATATTTTTTCTTATGTTTTGACCACCTAAACTGAAATCATAATCATAAATAAAGTCAACCACGTCCCTTTTAGTTCTTGTTGCTAGTTGTACCAACCATGCTTTTGCGTGTCTCATTTTCTTAAGTTTATTTCTCTACTATGCCACAAGTGATATAACTTAGCGGAGCTCCAGGATCAATTAAAAGAAAAATTCGAGTGTTATTGATTTTACCTTCCACTTCCATCACAAGGGACTGGTGGTCAACTTGCTGGTCATCCACGACTGCATTTAACTAATGTAAGCTTCTGCCCACATCTCCCACCTTCGAGGATTCCTGCAAGTTGTGAACAAAAATTATGGTTGTTGGATTAAAATGTGGATAGTTCGTCCTTAGATGAGGTTCTCCACATTCCCAACACTTTAATGGTTCACGGGGATGTCCCCAAACTTCTTCATTCCCAAGTTTATTGGTTTACCACTGCCTTGTGCATATGGATTATTGGAGTGAAAATCTTTTCTTGTAAGGATTTTTTCTGCATTATGATAGGGAGTTGGTTGGTATCCCTTCTTCCAATGGTTCATTCGGTCTTGCTTCTTATCCTTCCAAGCCTTGGGAAATTTTGTCTACTATTTGTATTGGTCATAACACATTTGAGATTTTGTGAATACTTCACTCAAGGACTTCAGGTTATAAAACTCGATTATGTCCTTGTAAGACTGTGGTAAACAACTTAGGAACCATTGGATTTTTACTTTGTCATCCCAAATATAAGGCACAAACCTTAGTAATTCATCCATATCCATTTGGCCAAGTCGTAACTAATAAAATTCTTTGGTTTTTATTTCATAGTAACTTTCAGATAGGTATTGTTTCTTGAAATATTTCTTAAAGTCTGCCCATTCCATTTGTTTCTTTTTAGGCCCTTGGCCAATTTCAAATCTTGCCACCAAATGATGGCCTTTCATTTCAAGTTATAGATATCCATTCTGACCTTCATATTGATGGAATAATTATAGATCTGGAAATACTTCTTGATGTATAAAAGCCACATCTCAGATTAATCTCATGTTCTAGATTCCCCATCAAAAGTAGCGGGTTTGATTTTCTTAAATTCTCCCTCAAGGTGATCTACCTATTTCCTTTTCTTATCTGGTTATTTTTTATCTTCAGCTGAAGGTGTACCTTCATATGAACTGTCCCTTTTTCTTCTTCAGGACCATAATTTTTGGAGGCCCTTTTATTGACCTCTTCCTCACGGTCATCATCCTTTGGGATTTTCTTTGTCACTATACTACGCAAGAGAACCTCATTTATTTCCTACTGTTCCTGTTGTGCCTTATTCAATTTATCATTGTATGCTTTAAAGAATTGTAGTTCAACAATAATATTCCTCATTGTTTCCATAACTTCAATAGGTGAACTTTTGTCACTATTCTGTCTCATATCTTCAGGAGGTCTTTGTGCAGGATTTCCCTCAAGTATGATTTCTGTGTCATCCTACGCTACCATGATTACCACAAAAACAAAAAGGAGTTTTTTGTTTGTAACAATAGTTTTTTTTGTTAGCTTTTCATAATCATAAAAAAAAAATGTTCTAAATAAATACTTTGGTCCTATTCAAGGTCTAAGTGTTGTAAGATTGGCTCTGATACCATATGTAATGTACATCAATTTCATCATATTTTTTTTTTCTTCTAAGGGATATTATCCCTAAGTTCCTTACAATAAATTTCAATAAAAGAAATAACCCTTTTATTTCCATTGTTAAACTCTGGTATTTATTCAAGTTATGAATGTTAATGATGACATTACTACTCAGTCCCACTATCTTACACTTTCTTTTCAATTATTGAGTCATACTAAAATTTGTATAAGGGTATAGGTTTATATTGGTATTCACTTGAAAAATAAACAAAGGCATGGGACTTAGGGTCCTAACCGCTCTCCTTTCGACACCCTCCATATCTGTGCACAATACTAAGCATACCATACGAATAAGACGTTATGCCTAATGTATGGGATGTCAGATTATTTAACTTAGAGATATGTTGGTTTTAATCCTAAGTTGTTTTGACTCTCTCATACATGACCATAGTCCTCGACAGGCTTACTCTGTAAAAAAAATTGGTTGGTTAAAGGTATTTTATTCATAACATAGCCTAATGGTCTTTCCAGTTAGAAACAACCCCATACTAACAAATTTGTTAGCTCTACCAGACTTAGGCAAAGTATAGTTAACTGGTGCTAACTAGCTGGTGGTGGTTGAAGATTTCCAAAACATAGTTTTCAAGGAGATCCACCTCTTTACTTTGTAATTCCATCAAATGTGATAGGAGGTTTATGACAGTTGAGAGTTAATCTCTTACTGGCCATTAATGGAGGTAGATGAGAAACACGGGCTAACTCTGTATCTCTGTCCAACCCAAACACACCAAATCACCTCTATCACATGGCTGCACTTCCCTTGTACCTTCAACATTTATGTTGCATGGGGTTCATGCTTTAGGGTTACATAATTTGTTCAATTGTCATTTCTTTGAAGCAATTTTAGAGTTGGGGCTCTACATTTCTCTTTGTTTTCTTGGTGTGGGGAGTATGGCAGCTTTGAGTGGCTTCCAGGATTGTTTCTACCACTGGTAAGTGGCCTTTCTATTCATTATATGTTATACTCAGTTGATCTGCAAGGTTTCTGGCCTTATGTTATTTATATTATTTTCGATGAATTCACATATGTATCACTTACAGGTCTTTTGTTCTTAGGGTTAGTCGTCTCCTTCATCCTATAATTTCCTTCTGTGCTAACACCAATGTGAGTCTCTTCGAGACTTCACCAGACTATGGCTCAGATGTCCATCTAGATTATGAATTCACACTATGTCTACATACTATACTTAAGCATGATAAGGTAATTTCATGGGGCCAATTTTTAAATAATGTTTTCTATCCCAGTTAGACACCTGTAGTGATTTTTCTGCTTGAGCCCTCTGTTTCCTATCTACCCGAGGAACTTTTAGTCCTGTAAAATTCTTATCAGAATGTTTTCAAAAGTTAAATTCAATATAACCATAGACAAATAATCTTTGTATCCTACGTTGTAAGTTTAAAGGAAAAACAGGGTCATATCTTTTTTTGCTAAAACAAGTCTAGTGAAATCGGCACAGTGTTGACCCCGTGTTTCCTTTCTTTAGATGACTATTCTTCGATGGTAAATAGAAATATTTTGGGAATGTTCGTTGACCTGATGCCTCAAATTTCTACACTTTTATTTAGAATAAATATTTTGTTATGTTTGTTATGCAACTCACGTACTTCATTGTGATCATCATTCATGTATCTTTTCCTGTAATGTTTTTCTTTGATTTATTTACTGATTCTTATCACTAATGATGGGACCTTGTGATATGTGAGGGTACCCATCAGGGAGTCTTGGGATCCTCCTCCCCTTTCAGTATGGAAAGTACTCAGATCATCGCAACAATAAAGGATATCAAATCCCTCCATTTAAAGTTAAGTATTACTTCGACAATTCCTTTCGTATTATTACTAGTTTTATTTTAATCGTCTTATCTCTGTTGAACAAATTATTAATGGTATTTCTTGCAACTTTGTGTAGGGGATTTAGACTTGCGAAAGTCATGGAGATCAAATTCTGTCACCCGCTTAAGAGCTATTCGGGTTCCATCTTGCCTCTTCCCAGAAGGGCCTAGGTGACTAATGGTAGAAAGATTCAACTAAAGAGTTAACTCTCTGGTAGAGATTTGTTTGTTTTTATGCTAATTTGTACATTTGTTCATTTCCTTCATGGTGAAATAAGAGGGTCGACTTTAAAATTGTATAATTTTCCAAATTATTAAGTCATATTTTTACTATTTCCTAATTCAAACATTATTGGAATGAAAAATATGATTTGATTTTCTTGGCATACTGGAACTATTCTTCGAAATTCTAAAATAATTGATATTGTGATTAATATATGTTTTTTTCATTCCTGTAGCTTTAATTTCAATCTTTATCACCATAGATCCTAGGAAAAATAAAAGTCTATTGTAACGTCTTAACCTGGACTTGTAATTGTTAGACAGACCGTTTTTTTTCATTCCGAGTTGTACTAAAAGTTTTCTGGAACTAATTTACCTCACTTCTGAGCATGCAAATGTCTGAAGCTATTTGTTTCCTTGTCACAGTTGGTGTTGACAAGATCTAAGCATTATGTATTAAAACAAGTCCGAGTCTATCAGTGTAAAATAGATTAAATATACGACTCTCTAATTATATATGGAACATTTTCTTTATATATATATGCAACTATATATAAATATACAGCCATTATTTCTATTGTACAGTGGGTTTCATATGACTAGTAGAAAGTTTCATATTAATTACTTAAGATATGTGCAGAACTTTATAATTGTACAGTGCCATTTCTATGCCATCTACTGTATCGATTGTCGAATGGAAGAAAAATGCATATATTCATAACTACATTCATATAGTTACATAAATATTTTGTGAATCACTATAATAGTAGAGTTTCGTCCCGATTTGGGCTTTTAGTCTATACAGGTTGAAAACAAAACTTGAATGCTTTATCAGTATATGATCTTATGACAAGTAGAAACTTCTAGAATTCGTATTTGTATCTGCTTGATTAATTTATTACTTTATACCATATACGTTTGTTCATGCCACATCTAATACACAATGGCTTTTCAATGCTAGTTATTATTTACAGTCTATTCCTACCACAGATATAATACTCAATCATTTTATCAGTCCATTTATTATCATAATAGCGTTGTTCCTATAACAAATAACATATTGTGATCCTTTATATATTGTCTTTAGTCAAACATAATTACTTCCACAACAATTACCCTACAGTAACTCTATAATTCTATCTAGACACACATGAACAATAGGGCATTCATCTAGAAATAGAAGGCATGTATAATCATTTCAATGATACAAAAAAATAAGAGGAAAGTAGAGGAACATATCTAAATAAACACTGGAACAACAAAGGGAACATCCAAGTTCTTCCCAACCTTAGAACTGGGCAGCCAAATCACTTGTCCTATTCACCCCCTAGCTAGGCCATGAATCCATGAAGGCTAAGTTGGAACTCTCCTCAGCAATTTCCTTACAGTTTCAATAGTCTTATCCTTGCCTCACACTCAGCTAGTAGAGTTCATAACAACAAGAGATAGATTTCCCCCCCCCCCCAGCATACTAGGCAGCGTCCTACCTCCTCACATAAGCCATATATCCAAAGTCATTTTTGCCTAGGTCTTTTACCCTCCCTTGGGAATTTTCTCATCTTTCCAAATATCTAATTTTCAGTGGCTACCCATGGCCAAATACTTGATTTTTCACTTGTAACAATCATCCATGTGGTAGTTCTAACATGTTCCCCACTCATGGAGTCATGGTCAACTAATTTCAACATGGTTGTTCATTTGTCTTCTAGCAATAATTATAAAATATTCTATTTTATACAAGTGCCATAGTCAAGAAGATAGTTTGTTCAAATCAGGTCTCTTCCCAACAGTGATAATCATTAAATACAATTAATTAAATTCAAAATTCAAAATTTCCAAAAATGGAAAAAAATTTCCAATTTCGAATTTACCAAAAACAAAATACTTTTCCTAAGAAATCTCAAACTTAAAAATAAATTATTTTTGGGGATGTCACATCGCCTGTGCATAATTTATACAATGTTTTATTAGTTTCTTGACTTAGGTATCTGATAGGTTACTTGCGGGGGTTATTCTGCTTGTACCCTAGGTCAGATAGGGGTCGGAAAACACACAACCTTTATGGAAGATTACCTCTTTGGGGGGTTCTGACTGACTGGTTGTTAAGCCCACGAGGACCCCTATAACTGATTGTTTTACCTCCAAACTTTACCAGGGAGTCTTAGGTCCCTCTTGGACACGATATACCTTCTTTAGGGAGGGAGGTCACTCAACCACTTTAGCCCATTGCATGTATTGGTCGTTTGAATTTTGGTATGCTCTTTGACTGATAGTTGGCCTTAGAAGTCTCTTTTGGGTGTCAACATCATGGATAATGGAGTTTCTTTTTCTCCCTCATTTACTACTACCCATCCCATGATACCTACTCGTTTCATGGGGACAGATCCTTCCACTTTTCACAATGGTTTGTAGAACTATAACACTCAGTTTCCACTTTGGGTCTCTAGTCATTTTTCTGTTGATATGCCTTCACCCATGCAATCCTCTCCGTGGCCCACATATATGAATACTCGCATTGGATCAGGGGGCACCATGGATCCGATGCCTACTTCTTCATTTGATATGAGTCATGTCCCCACGGGAGGTGGAAACCTTCCCCCTTATGGATGCAATGCTAGCTATGCTCTTCTAGTATTAGTGCTCAGATGGGTGATTATCCCATTTATTATGCCCCATCCATGTATCTTGTGTTTGCCATGTCTTTTCTGTCGAAAACTTTTTACATGACAGGCCCTCAACTACCTCCATGTATTTCGTTTGGGGAAAATCAATTTTACGGTTTGGGATACCCTCTTTACGGGACCCCTTCACAAGGGGGAAACATATATCATCACTCAAATAATTCTTATCGTACCTCGGTATATTCATAGACCTCTCTGATGATGCCCATCCAAACCTCTTCGGACCATTTTTGCATAAGACACCACCTTTCTGAGAAGGGACATGGAGTAGACCAAGATCCTTCCTGGCTTGCAATGTTTCAAAACCAATCTTTCCCCAGATCATGGCATCAAATTCCACAATCTACTACTAGCCCAGCCACTATCAGTCATACTCATGCTCCATCACTGACCTATGCCAGTGACATCAGAGATGGGTCAACATTTTCTACAAATTATGTCGATAGCTTGCACCCAAACTCTGCCAATTATGTTTGTGGGCACCACACTTTTCAACTCGAGTCACAGCCATGTCACATCTCCAACCCCTATTCATCATATAGGAGAATAATCTCTTACCTATGTTAGTCATGAAGAGAGTGTGTCACCAGCCATTGTAAATGACATTGGGGGCATTGAGAGGCCTAGACATCTCAGACGTAACCCTAAATTCCTTTGCATAACTTCTGAAAGAAGTCATCTTACACATTTGTGTCTGGCTACTGCTGAGATACCAGAAGCATGGAGCTATCCCAAGGGCTTATCAGATTCTAATACATTTGTGGTTTCCCTACACCATATCCCTCCTTCGATCGACACGGTGCTTTATTCTCCCAACCTCACCCCCATTGTCGAGGGTGATGTGTCCCCTATCCCTGTTTTCATGCATCCTCTTCAAATTAGAATTGAAGAGGGGTTCATACCATTGCAATATCTAGTCAATGCCACTCTCTTTGTAAAGGGGAATGCAACCTTTAGTAATGTCATCAACTTTCCTAATCCTACTCCTTTTGAAAGAGAGATATTTATTCTTCCCCCGAGTGCTCTCCCTCCAAGTCCCGATGAGTTTCCCTTCGATTCAGACGACCTGATGGGGAATCCCAAACCCCCACCTATGTATTTTCCATTAAGAGACCTTATTCAAACCATCACAGATATTATATACTCCATTAGCACGTTCTCCTCCTCAACTTGGAGATATTTGGGTTTTCCCAAGATTTTTTTAGTTATCCATAAGAAATTGACCTTCCGTAGAAGACTTGTACGAGAGATTTGGCCTCCCCATTTACATGTTGATTAGAAAAACAAAACAAGTCTTAGTTAAGATCTTTTCTGACTCGTCTAAAAAATGAAAATATTGCCGTGTGATTTGTCCCTTTCACACTCATTAAATTGGATTTCAAAGGTCATGAGTCTTAGTTAAGCTCTTTTCCAACTCATTACCAAAAATAGAAAAGATCACCGAGTGAACTTGTATTTTTCACACTGGTAAATTGAATTTGAAAAGACATCTGTTGGCACAAGTTTATTCCTTTTTCACACCAAATAGACTAAAAGACATAAAAAATGATATTTTTTGGCGTTAAGTTGTGATTGGATCTCATGCCCTCTCTTGCAGTATTGAGCCTTTAGCCAGTTCTTACTTTGTGTTATAGATCATTGCCTAAGCAGTTTTTGCATCCTCAACCAAGCAGAGACTTGTTTATATACTTCGCAATTTGACACCCTATACCTTGGACGAAACATCACCCCGAGTGTCCATCTCCCGCATGCATTTCCTTGCATTGAGCATAGGTACGTTCCACCGCTAGAACTAGTTTTGATTACTTGCGACACTCATTTCCTCCTTTATATCATAGCATTCATTTGTTATGAAAAAATAAAAAATGACAGCTGGGAAAGGAGTACTATATTATAATTGGCAGAAGTCATGTCCCCTTTGAAAAAAGTACAAAATTATTGAGTCCTTATGGCATCATAATTTTGGGTTTAGCATGGCCTTAGGAAGCTGATCTTGTTACAGAGTTTTTATTTACTGACTGGTTACTCTTCCAGTCCCTATAAAGAATATTATTGATTCCTCCTACATCAAATAGTTCCATCATTAAGTCTATGATGTCAGAGTCTAGCACATGTCTCATGCTCTTGTTCAAAGGAATTCTATCAACTTGTGTTGGCTATTCCTCAGAACTCTTGACTTTGCATGTCCTCCATACCTTCACTTTGTCTCAGAATCACATGATACTATGGTCTTATCATGAACCCTGTCCCTACTTTCATCATTGGTAGGTCACCTTGAACCCAACAGTCAATATTTCATTATTGGTCGTTGACTGGGTGCTTTCCCTTGTGTTTGATGGCAAGAAATCTATTCACACTTTGGGATTCATGCAGTGTCTTGGATGCCATTATCCTTATTGGTGGTTTCCTCGCCTTTGTCAGCAATTTTCATCCAAATTATGAAGATATTTCTTTGTTCCTCATGCTAATTGATGAGAGATGCCTTAATGATCTCCTTTCAGCGGGTCTCTTTCCATCGACTTCAGCTCATTTATTCTGGATCTGAGACCTAGAATTTTATGAGTACCTTGAGACTTGAAGTCATTAGTGGCAATCTCTCTCTCCATTGGAAGATGGGAATACATCAATGTCTCCTGATCAATTTATTCCTCAACTATTTGACATTGAATCCTTTATTCACACTTGTAGGAATGTGCTCGGTGCCTTGATACCTACTTTCATTATTGGTAGTTTGTGTCACATTTGTTAACGATATACCTCAATGATTGGTAATCAAACGATGTCTCATTGTGTTCGACCTCAACTCCTTTTTTAACATGATGTATACTTTCACCTTTGGAAAATGTGTAGAAGACTTGAAGACATTACTATGTGGTTGCAATTTTCCTGATTTGTTGCTTCATTTTCATTGGACCAACACCTATTTGAATACAGTAATCATGAGACATCATATTATACTCCATTGTATATAGATATCTTCATATTGGTTTTGAGAATGGTTCTACTGGACCTTGTTTGTGATTATGACTACTTTTGGCATATAACCACATTTGTATTTTCCTATTCATGGCGAGAGACACTTATTTGGTATATTTTTCCACATGGATCTGCATTGTATTCTATTGGCAGTCATGTATGTAAAGTCAAAACAGAATGTAATGAGAAACTAGTCTTTCCAGTTGGGTTTACACCACTCCACTTCTCGGTTATTTATAATGTATTTCAGCCATTGCAGATACTCCTCTGATCTCACACATTAGGGGGCATCTGTTATAGCAAGATTTGCCTCAACATTGCTATCTTGCATACAGGGCATTTTTCCATTTCCCTATGCAGACTTGTTATCCTATTTTGATGAATCTAGAGCTAAAATACATAGTTTTCCACATATAAATGCCCTATCTACTATACAGCATGCGTATACGTAGGATGCTCTAGTACATCCCATGTACATCGGGATTTGTGCTAGAAAATACAAAAATCAAATCGGGTTTCCATCCCACGATAGGATATCTATGATCCTTGGTCTTCCATATACTGGAAACGTTCTGACTCGGCCATTCAGTTGCATTTTGAAGGCTATAAGAACACAATTTTGAGCTATGGAAAGGGAGGGAGAAATCATTCAACTTTAAGAGAAAAGTTTCTCTAAAGAAATTGCTTCATATTGAGTTTGCATCAATTTGTTCCTCAATTCAGAACATAGTATTCAGCCCCCAAGCTCTTTCCCTTTTGTTGAGAGAACCTCATTGTCTCTTTTCTATGAGCTAACCATTGGTGGAGGATTGAAGTGGTGGAGGCCTAGCTGGAGGGAACTTGTTTTCTTGGTTTTGAACCATGCCAACATGGTGTTGAAATTACTAATACAACTGAGCAGGGGGGGTGAATCAGTTGTCTTTGAGCTTAAACAATATTAAGTCTATTAAAAAATTCTTAATCTTTCTTCAAGTGATCATCAACATTATACAGCATATGGACAGTAAAAGTAAAAAGCATCAGTCACACACAAGGTATACATAGAGACAGATTTTCACGAGGAAACCCATAAAGGGAGAAAACCTCTTCTTCCTCGAAATGATAGGTAGTCTTTTAAGTTCTGTACATCATCTTTAATTGAGCACCAAATCAATGTGAGGCTACTACCTCTGTTTTACAAGCTGCAACTTGTTTGAGAGCACCAACTCTCTGGTTTCTCTAGCACCCACTAGAAGGAAGCATCAACTCCCTGGTTTCTCTAGCACCCACTAGAAGGAAGCACCAACTCCCTATATGTTCCAGCACCAACTGGATGGAAGTACCAACTTCCAGTTACACAGGCTCCAACCTGTATAACATAGAACACTTGTTCTCCCTTGCACCACCCTACCACCCTGGTTTCTCTGGCTGCAACCAGATGGAAGCTACAACTTCTTGTGTTCAAGCTCCCACTTGAACCTCTGAGGAAAACAGTCCTCCCGAGCACCTCCTAACCTCCCTAGAACATAAATGAACATAAAAACATTCAACTACATAGATACATCAATTCTTACCAATCTTTCTTTGTTTTGTACACTTGGTCATCTTCTAACTGTTCTGCAATTCATTTCTTCCTATGTCTGTTCAACAGGTCTGCTCTGCATCAACTTGTTCTATCATTCTACTCTTCTTCAACTTGTTCTGTTATTCTGCTCTGCGTTTCATCTCACACTGCACATATTCTCAATCTCATCTTGCGCATCCTCTCATTTTCTTTTTCTACAGTTTCATTCTTTTCTCATACAGAACAACCAACCCTCCACAGTCTATCTCATTTTCTTTTATACACATATCCACAGTGGTTTCACTTCGCATTTCCTTCGGTAAAAGAAAGACAACTTTCCGAGCAAAAAAAACACCAACTGAAACGCTAACTGATTTGCAATCATGAGTCCGTTTTGCTAACAGATTCGTAACTGGGGAGTTAACTCTGAGAGAGAATAGTAACCTTCCGATCATATTCCAATTTATCTTCTCCATTGGATGAACTTTATTGACATTTCCTTTAAATTTGGTTTCGGCATTTCCGCAATCCTTTGCTGAGTGTCTCGACACTTCATTTCGCGATCTTTGAAGTTCCGATACAAAACTTTTCTGCACTAGTTCCTTCCCCAATATGAATATGGTCATAACCAAGCGCCTATGCAAAAAGCGCTTTCGCGATTTCTCATATCGCGATATCGACATTTCTGATGTTCAATGTTTTTGTCACTTCCAAATCCCGATCCACAAAACTCTGTAAAGAAATTGGATCAATGGTCCATATCACATCTTAATCTGAACTGTCAGATCAAGATGTGATATGGACCATTGATCCAATTTCTTTACAGAGTNTCATATCGCGATATCGACATTTCTGATGTTCAATGTTTTTGTCACTTCCAAATCCCGATCCACAAAACTCTGTAAAGAAATTGGATCAATGGTCCATATCACATCTTGATCTGACAGTTCAGATTCAGTTGAGATTTCACACATCGCTATTTCGACACTCTTGACGTTTAGTGTTTTTGTCACCTCAAAGTCCCGATCCACGAAACTCCATAAAGAAGTTGGATCAATGCTCCAGATCATATCTTGATCTGATGGTTCAGATTCAGTTGAGATTTCACACATCGTGATTTCGACACTCTTGACGTTTAGTGTTTTTGTCACTTCAAAGTCCCAATCCATGAAACTCCGTAATGGAGTCGTATGAATGGTCTGGATCACATCTTGATTCAACAGCTGCGATTAAGTCACGATTTTTCATATCGCAAAATTAGGATTCCTGTGGATGATATTACTTGACATCTCCAACTCTCGATCCCTGAAACTCCGACATGGACTAGAATCAGTGGTCCAGATTTGATCTTGATTCAATGACTGTGATTTAATCGCGATTTTTCATATCGTGAAATCAACATTCTTGTTGCATTGTTTCTTTGACATCTCCAACATACGATCCTCGAAAATTCGACATGGACTAGAATCAATGGTCCATATTCAACCTTGATCTGACGGCTCAGATTAAGTCACGGTTTTTCATATCACGATTACGCCCGCTTCTCCTTGTACCTTAAAGGACGTGGGGGTTCTTCTCGATCCAACGATGGTCGGACCCTGCGCTTGGATCTAACGCCTAAGATTTGTCCTCCTCTTCAACGATCTCTTCTTGTCTACATTCAGATCTGATGACCCTCATTCTTTCGAGAATTTTGAATGGATCCAATGATCAGAAATGCTTCTCAAGCTTTACGAGCCTTCGATCGATGAAAAATGCTTCTCAAGCTTTACGGGCCTTCGATCATTCGATCAACCTGAACTTGTCTTCTGTTTTCCTAGTTGTGTTTCCTTCGATCATTCAATCAACCTGAACTTATCTTCTGTTTGCCTGTCTGTTACAAAGTTCCTGTACTCATGCCATCTTCATTGTTGTACTTGCCATCAATGACAAGCATTCACTGTCTGTTAAATATTTTCCATTCGTTGTCTATTAAATATTTGCCAACAATCTCCCCCTTTGGCATGGATGGCAACACAAGCACCCACATGCATTCAGATCTTCTCTCCTGAACTCTTTTCTCCCCCTTTGACATCAATGTCAAAGAAGAAACATTCTTCCCCTGATCTGTTGCAAAACATACTCCCCCTATCGACTAAAAGCATCTTGGAAATACACCAGATATTCAATAAGTACTCCCCCTGACCAGGTGAACAGATTAGACAAAAGAGATTATAACCCCCAACTTTTGACGAAGATATCCAAAAGGGGTCGCTGCTAATGGTTTAGTAAATATACCAGCAATCTGTTCTGTAGAAGGTATATAATTTAGTTGAAGAATTCTATTTGTAACATGTTCTCTGAGAAAATGGTACTTGATTGGAATATGCTTAGTTTTGGAATGAAGAATAGGA
>JASDQU010013194.1:163072-178223 GCA_032191745.1 Picea mariana
TCGTAGATCCATTGTGTATTCTTCGTGGCTACGATCAGTCCGAGTCATCAGAGTATAGATCCACATTGTATCTTCGGTGGCTATACCTTTTTATCAATACAATTATGGATCCGCAGTGTATTTTGTGGTGGCCATATCCTGCTAAGTCTTGATCACCCAAGCATAGGTATGCCTATCTTGGGATTTGAAATATGTCATAATACTTGTTGGATGTTTGTGTTCAGCTTCTGTCAGGTTCTCCGAGTCTATACCCTTGCTTGGACATCTACAAAGTATTTCATTTATCAGTTGACATCTTCTAAATTCATACTTTGGGGAGCAATCTGTTACACGTCAAAATTACTCAGCTGGATAAGTGTCGCATGTTCCTGTCAATTGTCGTAAGTGTCGTGTATTCCTTACAACTTTCGTAAGTGTCACAAGTTGGTCACAAGTGTCACAAATGATGTTCGAACATACTGCCATGTCGACGACACTAAGGGGGCACTTATAACATCTCATATGCTTGATTTGAAGAAGGAGAACTGGTTTACTAAAGTCAAATAACTCTTGACACCTGAAGAGAGCTTTGAAACAAAGGTTTTGAGGAGGAGTGCTCCCCTATCTCAGCCCTAGAAGCATTGGCGCTCCCCTACAAGGCTTCAGGGAGCATTATAACGCTCCACTGCCCCCTCTGAAGGAGCGCTGCTCATCTTGAAGGCGCTGGCACTCCCCTAAAGTTTACCAGGGAGCGCTACAGTGCTTTGATGCCCCTTCTAAGGGAGCGCTGCCTAATCTGAGGTAGTAGTTTCCCCGTTGAGGAGAATAAGGGGAGGATCTTTCAAGCTAGGAGGTAGTTGTATTCGAATTCTTGGTTTCATCAAGAGATCCCTGATCTAAGGAGGAAGTTCACAACTTGTTCTAAAGATAACTCAAGAGGTTAAGGTCTTATTGACCTATATAAACAGGCTCTATGATGGTGGAAAGGGGAAAAGGAGAATTACACCAAAATTATGATCTCATAAGTGGTGCTGGAGCTGATTGGAGGAAGAACTGCTGATATGAAACTTATGATCTTGGAGGAAACACATAGTCAGCCAAAGGAGAGTGATCAGTGAAGCTGTTGTTATCCAGGTTGTGGATCTTTCAGGCAAGGGCTAGATGAAGGGGACTTGACGAAGCTGTTGCATTTGCATCTACGATTGTAAGTACTGTTGTCGTTATTCTCATGAATATGACAAGCTTGGCCTGTTTCTTTCTAGTTTGTGTCTAATGTCACATGAACTTATCATTAATTGATAGATCTGTTCTCAAGATAATATCAGTAGAGTAGGAAGTGGTTGTATCTTGTTTGTCTGCAGAACTCAGCGAGGAGCAAAGGATTGGAGCACAACTTGGAGCATGTAGGGACAAACATCGATAAAGAGGTACTTCTGTCATCCTTCCTTCTCATGTGTTAGTTAAGATAGATTTTAAAGGAATTCAGTGTCCACATTAAGCATTTTTTGTCTAGAGTTAGGGTCAAGCTCTTAGAGGCGATCTACCTGTCTGCAGGGAGATTTTCCTACAACAAATATACTGATAGATAATCTTAAGGAAATAACTAATGCTCTAAACCATCTTGACAAAAAATTTGATCAATAAGAGAAAGGACTTGAAGAAGAAATAAGCACGTTAAAAATATAGCTTGAAGAATGTTAAAGCAAGATTTTCCTCAACATTGTTATCTTGCACAGAGGGCCTTTTGCCATTTCTCTATGCAGACTTGTCATACTTTTTTTCTGAATCTAGATATAAAATACACAGTTTTCCAAATATGCATGCCCTATCTACTATCCAACATGTGTATACATAGGTTGTCCCACTACATCCCGTGTACATCTGGATTTGTGCCAGAAAATACAAAAATGAAGTCATGTTTCCATGTCACGACAATAGATATCTGATCCTTGGCCATCCATATACTAGAAACGTTCTAAATCGGCCCTTTAGTTTCATTTTGAAGTCTATAAGAACACAATTCCTAGCTATGGAAAATAATGGAGAAAGCATTCAACTTTGAGAGAAAAGTTAGTATGGAGAAATTACTTCATATTGAGTTTGCATCCCTTTGTCCCTTAAGTCTTAACACAGTGTTCATCCCCCAAGATCTTTCCCTATTGTTGAGAGTACCTCATTGTCTATTTTCTATGAGATTTCTTTTGGTGGAGGCCCAGTTGGAAGGAACTTGGTTTCTTGGTTTATTAATAGAAATACTCCTTTCCTGTCCAATTGGTATAGTGCAAATATATGATTATTATCCATGGGCATATTTGTAATGTTTATTAATAGATTATGCTATCTAAGGCGCTAACCCTATATATTATCACTATATACTTGCTCTGCTTGTTTTTTGAGAACTTGTTGCAGGTGCAAAGCTTTGGGTCAAAGTACTCAACAGTGGAACATCATCAAATGTTGGAATGAGGTAGGTTTCTTTCTTATCTCACTTGCAGATTGGTTTATATAGAATATGTTAAATTGAGTAGATTTATGTAGTCATAACTCTCTGTTGTGGTTTACCCTAGCCATATAGAGTTCTTCCCTCATAACAGAATTGGCGGCTCCACTAGGGAGAGATCTTCTTTATAAGGGTTGAAGTACTTTTTCTCCTTGCATTGTTTTTTTCCCTTTGCATTTCTTGTCATATCACTACTTGACAGATTATGTTCACTCTGGGTCTGAGTTTTCATCCTTTTCCACTTGCCCAACCTTGTTTTGAAGCCTGTACATGCATTTTTCCTTGACAGTCACGTATACGAGTGTGTTGTCTCATTGCAAGTTGCATATATACACACTGTTTTCCTGAACAATCATGTATACAAATTTTCCTTTCCTGTTTGTTGTGTTGTGTGATTGTTGGGTGGGATTTTATGATTGCTGAGCCTTCTTAGGTCTCTGTGGTGACTATTGAGATTCTTTGGGTTGACATGAAACCTATTTGGAGTTGAATTTTTGTGCATAGTCTTTCTCATCATTTTTTACTTTTCAGATTTTATCCTTCAACTCTGGGTTGTTGCTTGGATGCTTGGTATTATGATTTAGTCATTCCCTTTATACACCGTAGAATTTATATATCAATTTTCTTTTGATTCCATGCATTTTCTCTTTAATAGATTGAAAATACAAAAAAACAGGCATTTTACATTGCTTGGCATTTTTGGATTTTGAATTTTTATCATTACATTAGTGAATTTAGTGAAATATTGCATTTTACTTCTAAATTGTAGAGTTGAAATTGAAAATTGCACTGTTTTTATACACATATCATTCATTGAAAAAAATAAAATTAGACTTTGCATTATATTTATATTTATTTTCTTGTGGAGTCATAATATCATGAGTTTAACTTCCATACCTTTTTGAGTAATCATGACCAATAAAATTTTCTCTTTAAACTAAAATTGATTAGTCACAATTTTATTTTTAGGGTGCACAAACTAGTCTAGGATTTAGTGCCTTGGGATAGAATTTTGTGAGTAAACTTCTCCAAGGCAATTAAATCAACATATGTGTCCGAGAAAGGGAGTTGATAATTCCTTTATATAATTGGTAAGATCAGGAGGCTTCTCTTGCACCGGAGTTAATCATGAGGTCGTGTGAAGTTAAGTTGAAGGGATAACCCCCAGATACTCACCTAGTGTCAGAGATATTTATTTAGATTTTTTCATATTCTGGGATCTTGCGAGTACCCATACCTCTGTGAAAGGTGGTGATTTCAAGGTTTCGGGCTTTGCTACCCTACCCATACAGTAATCCACACTTACGACTACTCACCAGTAATGTACCTCAATTTTGTCATAATTTTTTTTTTCTTCTAGGTAATATTATCCCTAAGTTCCTTACAAGAAATTTCAATAAAATAAATAGCCCTTTTATTTCCATTGTTAAACTCTCGTATTTATTCAAGTTATGAATATTAATGATGACATTACTACTCAGTCCCATTATCTAACACTTTCTTTTCAATTCTTGAGTCATACTAACATTTGTATAAGGGTATAAGTTTATATTGGTATTCACTTGAAAAATAAATAGAGACATGAGACTTAGGGTCCTAACCCCTCTCCTTTCGACACCCTCCATATCTGCACGCAAGACTAGACAAACCATATGAATAAGACATTATACCTAATGTATGGGATGCCAGATTATTACCTTAGCGATATGTTGGTTTTAATCCTAAGTTGTTTTGACTCTCTCATGCAGGACCATAGTCCTCGACATGCTTACTCTGTAAAAAAAATTGGTTGGTTAAAGGTCTTTCCTTCATAACATAGATTAACAGTATTTCGAGTTAGAAACAACCATGTACTAACAAATTTGTTATCTCTGCCAGACTTAGGCGAAGTATACTTAACTAACGCTGACTTGCTAGTGGTCGTTGAAGATTTCCAAAACATAGTTTTCGAGGAGATCCACTTCTTTACTTTGTAATTCCATTAAATATGATAGGAGGTTTATGATAGTCGAGAGTTAAGCTCTGAACATCCATTAATGGAGGTAGATGAGAAACGTAGGCCAACTCTGTATCTTCGTCCAACCGAAACCCACCAAGTCACCTCTATCACATGGTCGCACTTCCCTTGTACCATAAACATTCATGTTGTGTGGGGTTCATGCTTTAGGGTTACAGTATTTGTTTGCTTTTCATTTTTGTGAAATGATTTAGGAGTTGGGGCTCTGCATTTCTTTTTGTTTTCTTGGTGTGGGGAGTATGGAAACTTAGATCACCTCCAAAGACTATTTCTACCATTGGTAAGTGGCCCCTCTATTCGTTATATGTTCTACTCAATCACTCTGCAAGGTTTCTGGCCTTATGTTCTTTATATTATTTTCGATGAATTTGCATAGGTATCATTTCCAGGTCTTTTGTTCTTAGGGTTATTCGTCTCCTTCATCCTTTAATTTCCTTCTGCGTTAACCCTGATGTGAGTCTCTTCGAGAATTCACTGGACTATGGCTCATAAGTCCATCTAAGTTAGGGTTTCACAATGTGTCTGCATACTATACCTAAGCGTGATAAGGTAATTTCATGGGGCCAGTTTTCAAATAACATTTTCTATCCCGGTTAGACACCTGTAGTGAGTTTTATTCTTGAGCCCTCTATTTCCTATCTACCCGAGGAAATTTGATGCAGGAGCATCTCTCCATGTTAGTCAGTCAGCCAACCAGCCATGTCAGCGAATTCAAATCACACATTGAAGAGAGGCACTGCCTCATTTGGAATTTGAATTTAATGTAATTAAATGTTTAAGCTGGTGAGCTGTGAAGTGATGCCTTTGTGTAGGCATTAGGTAAGTGGCCCTTTAATGTTTGTAGGGCTAAGATCTAGATCCAGATGCTAGACTAGACAACCCATTCAATGGAATTGAATAGGGTAGGTAGATTGGAGGGAAGAGCTCGAAGAGCCCCCTCAGGTAAAAAGAGATTTTAGTATCTCATTGTGTGGGGGTGAGAAGTCGTGAAAGGATAGAGAATTTGTGAGTAGAGAGCAGAAGAGAAGGATCCGAGACCTTGTTACAGGCCATGCTCAGGAACACCTTGTAAATACAGGCATTCACCATATTTAATACAAAGAGCAGTTTTTCCTGCATTACTGTGTGTTAAATGAATGTCTGTGAGTGTTCTTATATGTTGTAGAGGTATACTGTAGGGTTTCATTTGCAGGAGTGTGTCTGATTTCAGGTGAAGGTCTTTGAGGCTTCATACCATGAGGGTGTGACAGAACGTTGCGGGTTCTTATAGCCGTGCACAGAGGTTGCACTTCTGAATTTTGCGGGTTCAGACAAAGACGTGCTGTAGCACAAGAACTGAAATCAACAACTCAGGGAAGGCCTCAAGGTTACTGAACACCTTGGAGGCAAGGCTGTGGGAGGAAACACAGTTGCAGACAGAAGCTCTGAGGATTTTTTTGAAGCTCTACCAAGTGGGCATCGAGTCGGTTCAAGGAATGCACAAAGGAGAACTTTTGTTGAGAAGTTCAGGAAAGAGAACTAGAATCATTGAGGATTCTGAGAGCTCTGCCAGGTGGTCATTGAGCGGGTGCATAGGTGCACAGGAGACAGGACTGTTGGATGTTGTGTGAAAATATACTCTGCCAGAAGGGCATTGAGTAAGTGTGCAAACATAAGAAAAGAGAACTCTTTGAGTTCTTTAATTTAAAGGAAGAGTCCACTGAGGGATCTTCACAAGGTTACTGAACACTCTGAAGGCTCAGCAAGAAGTTTCTTGAGTGAAGGATAGCCAGGAGGGTATTATATTATCCATTCGTGGGAGAAAGAAGAAGGATTTATTTCCTTAGAGAACTGAGTGTTTGAGAAGATCAAGAGAGATAGCACTTTGTGTGCATGAAGACTCTGCAGAGGTGAAGAAGTCAAAGAATCCCTTGGGGATTCAAGGATAAGCTCAGGAGGAGTAGTTATTTCAGCGCATGGAGCTATAGCTGCAAGGAACACAAAGGTCAAATAACTCTTTGGAGAGTTGAGAGTTCTCCAAGCTCAGGAGGAACCATAACAAAGGTCGAGGACTTTGAGAACTGGAAATTCTTCCAAGTTCCGGAAGAAAGTGCAGAAGCTCAGGAGGGAGCATAGCAGCCATTAGATCGACCGAATAAATTTGGACCGTTGAAGATTTCACGTCTAGGAGAGAATAGGAGAAGCATATAGAAGGGGGAGATCGTGAGCCGTAGGATCTCATTAGAAAATCCCGTCAGCCGTTGGATTGGAAAGGAGGTGCACAGGGTTTAACCCTTCTCACGCTAGGCAAAAGCCCCGACAGGTATCGGGATATTGGCTATCGGGAAATAGGAAATCTTATGGACAGGAGATCGGGAATATCCATGGTAAAAGTCCCGAGAAAGATCTAAGCCATCCATTTGTGGAGACGCGTGGCAGGGATCGAGCGACCCATCGGTATATCGGCTACCGGGGTTTTGAGTTGACAGAGGATTTTTGTCATCAGAGCTTCGAAAACTCTGAAACAATGAGATTGGATCAGGTTTGTCCATCGGCTGTGGACACGTGGTGGAGATCTAGATTATCGAGGAAATTCCCCATAGAAAGTCAAATCGGCGCATCGGAGTTCAGCATATCGGAGATCCATAGGACAAGACTTCCAAAGCATCAGAAGTTGTGAAATCACGAGAAGCGATCAGGACCATCCATCATAGGAGGATGCATGGAGGAGATCAGAGAATTCAGGATATTTCTTGAAAGGAAAGCTATCTATCGGCATTACGGGAATCAGGAAATCGGGAATCCCATGGAAAAGAGGTCCATACATTTCGGAATTGCGAAGTTCAAAATCCTGATAAGGAGGAAAGCTCCGTTGTGTGGGGGCCAGCTGACGTCATATCGAAATATCGGGGATTCTGAGGACAAAGTGTCTATGCATTTCGACATTGAGATTTCTGAAACCCTGATAGGAGATAAGACTGGGGTCACGGGGACAGTGGTCATATGGGCCAAGAGTTTAGTTAGGACTGCTAACACGTAAAGCACCGTATCGGTGAATTGACTCATCGGAGTTTGGGAGTTCGAGAGGACAGGAACTCTTGACATCAGGAATTAAGAAACCCCGAAGCTTGAAAGTGCATTTTTCCTATTGAGGAAGAGGCAGCGGTCAGAGTGTCGAAGTCCGTGAGGAAATTAAGGACCTATGGATTAGGTTTTAACAGAGATACCACTAAGGAATCAAAGAGTCACTTTGGCTCAAAAGGGGGAAGTTGAATGATTCTTAAGCCCAGGAGGTCAGCGCAAGGGCCTTTAAAATTCTTATTAAATTGTTTCCGAAAGTTACATTCGGTATAACCATAGACAAATAATCTATGTATCCGACGTTGTAAGTTTAAAGGAAAAACCGGGTCGTCCCCTTTTGTGCTAAAATGAGTCTAGTGAAATCGGAAAGGTTTTGACACTGTGTTTTGTTTCTTTAGATGACTATTCTATGATGGTAAATAGAAAGATTTTGGGAATGTTCGTTGACCCGAGGACTCAAATTTCTACACTTGTATTTAGAATAAATATTTTGTTATGTTTGTTATATGACTCACGTACTTCATTGTGATCGTCATTCGTGTATTATTTCCTGTAATGTTTTTCTTTGACTTATTTACTACTTCTTATCACTAATGATGGGACCCTGTGATTTGTGAGGGTACTCATTAGAGATTCTTTGGATCCTCCTCCCCTTTCGTTCTAGAAAGTACTCAGATTGTCGCAATAGTGAAGGATATTGAATCCCTCCATTTAAAGTTAAGTATTACTTCAACAATTCCTTTCCTATTATTACTCGTTTTATTTTAGTTGCCTTATCTCTATTGAACAAATTATTAACGGTATTTCTTGCAACTTTGTGAAGGGGTTTCGGCCAAGAGAAAATCATGGAGATCAACTTCTGTCACCCTCTTAAGAGGTATTTGGGTTCCATCATGCCTCTTCTCAGAAGGGCCTAGGCGACTAATGGTAGAAAGATTCAACTAAAGAGTTATCTCTATGGTAGAGATTTGTTCATTTTTATGCTAGTTTGTACCTTTTTTCCTTGCCTTCATGGTCGAATAAGAGGGTTGACTTTAAAATTGTATAATTGGTCGAATGATTATGTCGGATTTTTACTATGTCCTAATTTGAACATTATTGGAATGGAAAATACGATTTGATTTTCTTGGCATACTCAAACTTTTCTTTGACATTATGAAATAAATGATATTGTGATTAATATATGTTGTTTTCATTCCTGTATCTTTACTTTCTATCTTTATCACCGTAGATCCTAGGAAAAATAAAAAAAAATTGTAACGTTTTAACCTGGACTTGTAATCGTTAGACAAACCGTTTGTTTTCTTTCCAGTTCTACTAAAATTTTTATGGAACAACTTTACCCTGCTTCCGAGAATTCAAACGTTTGAAGCTATTTGTTTCCCTATCACAGTCGGTGTTGATGGGATCTAAGAATTAGATATTAAAACAGGTCTAAGTCTATAAGGGTAAAATAGATTAAATATACGACTCTATAATTATATCTGGAACGTTTTATTTATATATATATATGCAATTATATATAAATATATATACATTCCTTTTATTTTATAGTGGGTTTCATATAATTGTTAGAAAGTTTCATATTAATTACTTAATATATCCTCAAAACTTTATAATTGTACAATTCCATTTCTATGCCATCTACTATATTGATTTTCGAATGGAAAAAAATGCATATATATTCATAACTACATTCATATAGTTACATAAATATTTCATGAATCCATATCATTGTAGAGTTTCATCCCGATTTGGGCTTTTAGTATGTATAGGTTGAAAACAAAACTTGAATGCTTTATCAGTATATGATCTTATGACATGTAGAAACATCTAGAATTCATATTTGTATCTGCTTGATTATTTTATTATTTTATACCAGATAACTCTGTTCTTTCCATGAATGATACATAGTGGCTTTGCAGCGCTATTTATTATTTACAGACTATTCCTACCATATATATAATACTCAATCATTTTATCAGTCCATTTTTTATCATAATAATGTTTCTCCTATAACAAATAACATACTGTGATCCTATAGATACAGTCTTTAGTCAAACAGAATTACTTCTACAACAAGTACCCTACAGTTACTCTATAATTCTATTTAGACACACATGAACAATAGGGAATTCATATAGAAATAGAAGGCATGTATAATCATTTTAATGATACAAATAAAATAAGAGGGAAGTAGAGAAACATATCTGAGTAAACACTAGAACAACAAAGGGAACAACTAGGTTCCTCCCAACCTTAAAACAGGGAATCCAAATCACTTGTCCTATTCACCCCCTAGCCTAACCATGAATCCATGAGGGATAACTTGGAACTCCCCTTAGCAAATTCTTTACAGTTTCAACAGTCTTATCCTTGCCTCACACTCATCCAGTAGTGTTTGTAATAACAAGATATAGATTTTCTTTTCCCCTAGGATACTAGGCAGCATCTTACCTCCTCAAATATGCCATATATCCAAAGTCGTTTTTACCTAGGTATTTTTCCCTCCCTTGGAACTTTTGCATCTTTCCAAATCCTTGATTTTTAGGGGCTTTTCATGGACAAATACTTGATTTTCCACTTGTAACAATAATCCCTGGGGTAGTTCCAACATGTTCCCCATTCATGGAGTCATGGTCACCTAATTTCAACATGGTTGTTCCATTTGTCTTCCAACAATAATTATAAAATATTTTGTTTTATACAAGTGTCATAGTCAAGAAGTGAGTTGGTTCAAATCAGGTCTCTTCCTAATCGTCATAATCATTAATTACAATTAATTAAATTCAAAATTCGAAATTGCCAAAAATGGAAAAAAAATTCCAATTTCAAATTTACCAAAAACAAAATAATTTTCCTAAGAAATATCAAACTTAAAAATAATTTATTTTTGGGTATGTCACATCCTTTCCCCCTTCAATAAAACATTTTCCTCAGCTTTCATTCCTTTCTTGGAACAATTTTGGATGAGATTTTAGAAAATCTCCCTCCAACTCCCAAGTGGCCTCCTTAGGGCAAAAGTGCTTCCATTGCACATTTACCTGAGCGACAGATCTATTCCGAAGTGCTATTTCTCTCCGGTCCAGAATGTGCATAGGTTCCACCTGGAACTCACCTTCTGGTTCCACCTGCACCAAGTTCAAATCGATCATATGAGTAGGTTCATGAACATAATTCTTTCACAAGGAAACATGAAATACATTATGAATTTTTAGATTGGCTGGAAGTGCAAGTTGGTATGCTACGGGTCCAATTCGAGCTAGTATCTTGAAGGGACAACAAAACCTGGGTGCTAACTTGGCACAATTCCCTAGCTTTAGTGAACTTCTCTGGGCTTTGACTTTTAAGTAAACATGGTCTCCCACTTGAAATTCCAAGTGTCTTCTTTTCTGGTTCGCATAATTTTTATGTCTGTCCTGTGCCTCTTTCAAGTTATTTTGTACCTTTCTTACCATACTCTCCATTTCTTGGAGCATATCTGGTCCAACCATGAGTCTGTCGACTGGGTAATCCCAGCTAATTGGAGTTGTACACTTTATGTCATACAATATCTTGAAGGGGCTTAATTTAACCGAAGTTTGGTACCCATTGTTATATGCAAATTCTACCAAATGCAGGTAGTCTTCCCACTTGCTTGGTTTTGTTCTTACATACATGTGGAGGATATCTTCTATGATTTGGTTTGTTTTTTTAGTATTTACATCCATTTGTGGATGATAACTCGTGCTGAAATTCAAATTAGTATTTAGCCCTGTAAACAATTCTTTCCAAAAAGCAGATGTAAATTTTACGTCTCTATCTAAAATCACCATTTTAGGAATGCCATGTAGTCTAAAAATATCTTTCATGAATATTTCAGTGATGTTAATATCTTTAAAAGTAGACCTTATAGGAATAAGGTGTGCAGACTTACTAAGTTTATCGATTACCACCATAATAGAATCATTATGTTTCTGAGTTTTAGGCAAACCTGTAATAAAGTCTAGTGATATAGCCTCCCATTTCCATTCTAGTACTAGTAAGGGATGTAATAGGCTAGATGTATGTTGGTGCTCAGCTTTTACTTGCTGACAATATTGACATTTAGCTAAGTATTTTGTTGTTTCGCCCTTCATATTAGGCCAATAGAATAATTTTCTAATTGTTGTTATCATTTTCTGGTATCTTGGATTGACAGAATATGGTTTCTTATTCACTTCATCCAAAACTGTTAGCTTCAACTCTACCGAATCTGGTATGTATATCCTATTTTTGAATCGCAGTAGACCATTTTTATCAATACTTAGATCTATTTTGTTTGAATTTTCTTTACTGTTTTTTAATTCTGCCACTATCTTAGTGTAATTTTCATCGTTATTACTTGTAGTCTTTATCCTTTATTCAAGATCGCTTTCTTCCCTACTAATGTTGATTTCAAACAAGCCATGAACTCTTCTGCTCAAAGCATGAACTACTTTATTTTCCTTACCCTTGATATGTCTTACCTCAAAGTCAAATTCGCTGAAGGAGGCTAGCCATCATTCTTTCCTTGCATTAAGGTCCGACTGACTAAAAAAATATTTAACACCTCTATTATCTGTCAATAATAAAAATCTTCTGCCCATTATGTAGTGTCACCACATTTTTAAGGCGTGTATTACCCCTACCAATTCTAAGTCATGCGTGATGTAGTTTCACTCGTGTTCTTTTAGTTTACGGGACTCATAACAAATAAAATTTCCTTATTGAGTTAGGATGCCGCCTAGCCCTTCTTTACTCGCATCTACACAGACGGTAAATTCTTTATCTGGATCTACTACCTTTAGAATGGGTGCGGTTGTTAACAATTCCCTTAACTTATTAAAAATGTCCTGATACTTCTGTGACTAGTTAAACTTGGTCCCTTTATTTTGTAATGATATGATAGGGTACACAATTTTGGAAAACCCCTCTATAAATCTGCGGTAATATCTGGTGATTCCCATGAACGAACAGATATCTGCTACATCCTTTGTTACCGACCATTCTATGCTGGCTCTTATTTTCTCAAGATCGACCACAATACCTTTTGCAGATATTACATGTCCTAGGTACTGTATTTTCTTCTGATAAAAATATCACTTATCAAATTTAGCATACAATTTGTGCTTCCTTAAGGTTTGTAGAACTACTCTTAAGTGTTCTTCGTGTTCTTCTTTTGTTTTAGAATATACCATAATATGGTAAACACAAACACGAATTTGTCCAAGTACTAACTAAAAATTCTATTCATTAAACACATGAATGTGGCCAGTGCATTAGTGATTCCGAAAGGTATAAACACAAATTCATAATGCACATATTATGTACGAAACATTTTTTTTACTTATGTCTTTATCTTTTATTTTAACCTGATGATAACCAGATCGTAGGTCCAATTTTGAGAAAATCTTTTCCCCATCTACTTGATCGAACAAATAATTTATCCTACATATGAGAAACTTGATCTTAATAGTTTTCTTATTTAATTGTATGTAATCAATGCATAGTATCATAGTTCTATCCTTCTTTTTCACAAAGAGGACTGGTGCTCCCCATGGTGAAACACTTGGTCTGATATACTCTTTGTCCAATAATTCCTGTAGTTGAATTTTTAGTTCTATCAATTCTGGCAAACTCATTCGGTAAGGTTATTTATATATAGGGGATGAACCAGGTAGCAGGTCGATAGAAAAATCTATCTCCCTTCTAGGGGGTAATTCAGGTATTTCATCAGCAGATATGTCTCTGAAATCTCGTAGAACATCAAAGTTTTCCAAGTTGGGTTTATCTTCTTTTCCTAACAAATTTGTTACTTGGATGGAAAAAACTTGACAACCCTTTCTCATGCATTTCTTGAATTGCATTACTAAAACTTGTCTAACTGATATTAGTTTTTGTATACATTGGACTGTCCTAGTAGTGTCATTTTCATATTTATACTTAAGTGTCTTTGCATAACAATCTAGCACTACTTTATGTGTTTCTAACAAATCCATTCCGATAGTTACATCATAATATCCTAGTGGTAGAATGTTCATATTTGTTCTTATGTTTTGACCACCTAAACTGAAATCATAATCATAAATAAAGTCAACCACTTCCCTTTTAGTTCTTGTTGCTAGTTGTACCAACCATGCTTTTGCGTGTCTCATTTTCTTAAGTTTATTTCTCTACTATGCCACAAGTGATATAACTTAACGTAGCTCCAGGATCAATTAAAAGAAAAATTTGAGTGTTATTGATTTTACCTTCCACTTCCAGCATAGGGGACTGATGGTCAACTTGTTGGCCATCCACGACTGCATTTAACTAATGTAAGCTTCTTCCCAGATCTCCCACCTTCGAGGCTTCCTACAAGTTTTGAACAAAAATTATGGTTGTTGGATTAAAACGTGGACAGTTCATCCTTAGATGAGGTTCTCCACATTCCCATCACTTTAATGGTTCACGGGGGATGTCCTGAAACTTCTTCATTCCCAAGTTCACTGGTTTACCACTGCCTTATGCATATGGATTATTGGAGTGAGAATCTTTTCTTGTAATGATTTTTTCTGCATTATGATAGGGAGTTGGCTAGTATCCCTTCTTCCACTAGTTCATTTGGTCTTGCTTCTTATCCTTCCAAACCTTGGGAAATTTTGTCCACTATTTGTATTGGTCATAACACATTTGAGCTTTTGTGAATACTTCACTCAAGGACTTTAGGTTATAAAACTCGATTATGTCCTTGTAAGACTGTGGTAAACAACTTAGGAACCATTGGGTTTTTACTTTGTCATCCCAAATATAAGGCACAAACCTTAGTAATTCCAAGAATTTCATTTATCAGATCACCCATAGCCATTTGGCCAAGTCATAACTCATATAATTCTTTGGTTTTTATTTCATATTAACTTTTAGATAGGTATTGTTTCTTGAAATATTTCTTAAAGTCTGCCCATTCCATTTGTTTCTTTTTAGGCCCTTGGCCAATTTCAAATCTTGCCACCAAATGATGGCCTTTCCTTTCAAGTTATAGATAGCCATTCTGACCTTCATATTGATGGAATAATTATAGATATGGAAATACTTATTGATGTCTAAAAGTCACACCTCAGCTTAATCTCCTGTTCTAGATTCCCCATCAAAAGTAGCGGGTTTGATTTTCTTAAATTCTCCCTCAAGGTGATCTACCTATTTCCTTTTCCTATCTGGTTATTTTTTATCTTTAGCTGAAGGTGTACCTTCAAATGAACTGTCCCTTTTTCTTCTTCAGGACCATAACTTTTGGAGGCCCTTTTATTGACCTCTTCCTCATGGTGTAACACACTCACTACCATAATTTAAAAATTTTGGGAATGGGTGTGTTACAAAGTGGTATCAGAGCATGGTTACAACACTCAGCCTGATTGGGCTCACGCACGAGTCGCTTATAAAACTTGTTCGAAACACTCCTGTGAGGAGTAATCCCCTGGCTTAACTATCTTATCTAGGATTAAAAACTTGGAATATGAACACCCGATTGTGTGTGCATGTGAAATAATTATGAAATTATGCACAGATTATCAAATGTATTTAACTCTTGACTAATATCCAACGTTTGTCTCTTCACT